>CAJNIZ010030802.1:21394-52771 GCA_905231905.1 Symbiodinium pilosum
CCTTAACAGCAACCCAGTAGACCTTAGAGTCTTAAGCCGAGGCAATTGGGATGAGCTTCTGCAAGGCTAATTGCGGTACAAGCGATCCAGCCCACACGAGTACTGCTCGAGGATTTCAGGGTTTTAGGGTTGAGGGGTCGGGTTTAGAGAGTGTAGGGTTACGACCCAAGAGCTCACACCAGTACTCTGGCTATCAGGGTGGTGTGGATGGTTGACATACGGGTCAAGCCCAAGTCCTAGCCGTGCAATGTTATGTAGCCTCTTGCAAGTCGTATTCTAGGAAACGCTAGTGTTGCGTTCCATGCAAGCACCTAGCTTTGTTGGTGTTTTCAAGTTACATCTTTGAGGTTATCTTCAAGAATCCTCAACTTCCAGGGTGTCTAAGTATTTCCTTGCACGCTAATCCTTTGTCTCTAGTATGTATTGAACGCCTGCCACCCGCCTGCTTTGCCTCTTATATGGATTGAACCCATGCCATCCCCCAATGTTAGAGATTTCCTAAAAGAAACATTGTATTCCATGGAGGGGGCTCGAACAATGGGAGGTGCTTGCCTCCGCCCAACTGGGTTTCGACCCATGTGTAGTTATTCGTGTTCCTAAACCCTAAACCCCCTACACCCTAAACCCTTCTAAACCCTGAGCCGGTCCCAAACCCATAAACCCTGACACCTCAACACTAAATCCCAATCCTTAAACCTGAAGCCCCAGACCTCGCACCCTCAAACCTTAAACCCCCAACCCTAATCCCCAGATCCAGATGGTGGTTTCCCAAAATTAGGGGTACAATTTTGGGGGTCCCCAACGCCATGAGTTTTGTGCACGAAAGTGCGGGGCTGGATTTCAGGCTGCAAAGTCTCGTAGCCGCTTCCCCTTGCTCTATGGTCTCCTTTGGAAATCTTTTTTCTAGAGTGGTATGCATATATATATATATCCCAGAGGGTCCAAGTATCCAACAATTAGGTACTTTGGCTTTGGGTAATAGTAATTATAGTACAGGTTTTGGGTAAGTATATGATTATTAGGTACTTGGAACCTTAGGGTTTATATATATATGTATATATCTATGGGTAGTTTTCCAAAATTAGGTTCCTTTTGGGTACCCCCAAATACTCGGTGCTGTAATATAATCGTAATCTATAGCCAAAAGGGCCCATAAGTTTGAGAACAACCCATATAAATCCCTAGGGAATGTTAGTTTGCATGCTTAGCATAGTGTATAGTCCCTCTTAAGTAGATAGAATATGGGGTCTATGGGGGATTTTGTTCTAATCTGCCCAGAGCTATATTCTATCTACTTAAGGGGGGGCTATAACCTTCAGGAATCATGGGACGTAGTGTTTTGTATTCTAGGTCTAGGGGGTTCCAGTGCTTGGACAGGTGCCGCTTTGGAGTACCTCTGGGTGTTTTCGGGGTTTAGGGCAGTTTTAATTTATGAAGTTACCCTAAACCCTAAACCCTTTAGTTGGGGAGTTGTGGGGTTTGATCAGGATGTTCAGCGGTTTGGGCTGCAATTATGGAAGCTATCTGATCTTCCTCCATAATGTCACGATGTGTCTTGTGATTATTTGATATTTGTTGCCATTGCTATTCACTCCGTGTTCAAGCATAAGCAGCTGCAGTTAGGCGGAGCAGGCTTGGAAATGTATCTACCCTCCCCCAAGTTAACATGCAAACCCAAATAGCCCCCCTTTAAAGGGACTGTAGTCTTTATAGGGCCCTTTTTGGGTTTCCATGTTAGTTTTTGGGAGGGTATCTCATCTTGCAGTGGGAAGCAGGAGCCGCTTTAGAGAACTGAACCACGGGCCGGCTGAGTCTCCAGTTCTCGCAATAGCATTTTCTTTGCGCGGGCCCCCAAGTGCCAGTGGCAAGTGTGCTTGATTGCATTTTTGTAGACCAAAACCCAAGCTTTTTCTTCGGCCCCACCCCGGTAATAGTGGTATAATACAAGATAAAAGGATCCTGATAGCATCACCGTCATCACTGGTGGTCACCATGAGTGGGCGGGGCCCCAGTCTAACAAAGTTCCGGAAAAAAGGTCAAGCACCAAACGCGCAACATGGGCGATCCACATGTAGTGTGAAGAAGCACGCCATAACACAAAATAATGTTGATTGCCAGCATTGCCTCATTAATATAAAAGGCTAAAAAACACGAAGGTTGCACACTTGTAACCCCCGTGGAACTACTGCATACAACACCTTGAAGCCCTAGCCTGCTTTTTTAACCCTCACGTTTGGATATCACATTGAGCAGATGTTGGGCTGCAGTTAATGGTTAGGTGAATTCCAAGCAAGTTTTCAGTCATTTTGCTAGTCAAGATGTTTTACGAAATCCTTCTAATACACTTCCCCTAAAAAGCCTCCCCCTCCCACCCCACCCTTAATACACTCCCCCTAATACACAACCCCCGACGCCCCCACCACACCCCAAAATAATGAATATTCCTCCTCATAAATCATGGAATCATGGTAAGATATTGGGATACTGCGGGTGATTTTTTGAGAGGTGGGAGGGGATTTATCATGACAGGGAGGGCCCAAGCCCTAAAGCGTCCCCCAAACCCTCAACCTTCAAAAACCCTAAACCCTGCACCCTCAACTTAAACTCTACACCCTTCAAACCCTAAACCCGAAGCCTGGTTGCACCACCAATATTGGTGGCTCACTTGGGGGCCCTAGTCCCAGTCCCTTTGGCGGATTGCCAGATTTCTGAAACCTGGGAGTTTCTCAGAATTTAGGGTTTAGGGTTTAAGGTTTAGGGTTTAGTTTTTCAATATTCTCCTCCGACTTCCTGCAGCCTGCGCTTGATCATCTTCATGTGTTGGCATCTCATGACGGTGGAGGCAACAGTTTGAAAACCTCCCAGAATCGCGCCCAACACCCTTCTGTTGAGGAATAGAAGTATACCTGAGGCGGACACCCCACCCAGCACTAGTGACTCTAAGGGCAAAATGTTGATCATATCAGGGTCCTCTCCTATACCTTAAACCCTAAACCCTAATTTCAGGGTAAGGGGTATACCTCCCATAAACCCTTGAGGGGATCCACCTACATAACGTGTACTTTATTGAAGCTGAGTCTGTACTTTGCACGAGACTTTGTTTTCAGCAGTATTGAAACGGGAACCCCAAAGCAGGGAACCCCAAGAGTATAGAGGGAATATGATAGAACTATGATAGGTCTATTCCTCTTATATTCCGAGTATGTTCTTTTGGTTCCCTGTTTGGGGTTCCCATGTCCGTCCTCTTAGTTTTGAGAAGATTTCTCAAGAAGGGGGTGCTGGGCGCTCTGGTCAGTTTGAACATGGGGATTTGCCTAAAATCGTGAATCATTTGGGTTCCCTGCAAATGCTGAATTACTGTATGTGGGACCCCTAAACGCTAAACTGCGTTTGTCGGGGTAGAAACTGTTGATACTAAAAATCCCGCATGACCCTAATATACTATAATACCATTATTCCCAAGGTATAAGGTACTTAGGGTCATGCAGGATTTTTTGTATCCACCGAAGTTTAGGCAATCCCCCGCATGCTTATATGAAGACTGCGCTCTGTCGCAAGCCGCAAGGGTTCCAGGGCTGTACCCTGCATGTGGTGCCCTTAAATACCCAGACCCCTGGGGGGATCTAAAAAATAGATCCCCTACATAGACCCATTAAAACCCTCATATAACCCTTATATGATTTACCCCATGGATCTAAGGGATCTAATTTTGAGATCCTTTTGGGGGTCTGGGTAGGCCCTTGCAAGGACCTAAGGGGTTCAGCGGGATACTTTGCCCATAATGGGGTTTACCTAAGCCCCAAAAGTATGTAAAATAATAGCCCTAGACCCATGATAGCGGCCATAAGGGCCATGATTTTGCATACTTTTGGGGTCCAGGTGGGGTTTAGGGTTTAGGGTCGGTAACAGCTGAAGACCTCCCCCTGCATTGGACTTGTAGGATTACGGGGGAGGGCCAGCTAGCTATAAGCTGGGTATGAATCCCACAGCACGTGATTCTGGCATTGTATGTAGAGTCTTGTGACTAAACCCTGAACCCTACACCCCAAAAGCCCAACCTCCTAAAGCCCAAAGCCCTGAACTCTAAACCCTAAACCCTTCACTGAGTAGTATTTTTTGGGGGATACTATGGTACCCAATATAGAGTAAGATTATATGTCCTTTTGGGGTATAGTATTTTATATAGGGAGTATAATCTTACTAGGTTCAACCACCAAAAAAGACGTTACTCAACTGTGTGGTCTGATTGCGGGGGCCACCCCGAAGGAGTACAACCCTGGAACCCTTGAAAGCCGGGCTAAGAAGCCGGGATGGCTTCTCGTGATCTGCAGGTCTCACTAGGTAGGGAAAGGCCGCGGTTTGGGGTTTAGGGTTTAGGGTTTGGTGGTCATAACCAAGTAGTATGATACTATTAACTTTCAGGAAAGAATAGACTAGTGCGTCTAAATCCTGAATCCTACACGTCTTACGCCCCAAGATAACACCAGTGTTTCGCAGTATGCCTACCTAGCTCCAGGTCTCACCGTCCTTGAGAGCCAAGCACCCCCAGGGGGCAGGGTGTGGAGTTCAAGGGATGAATGTGTAGGATTCAACGTTTACTTGGAGGCCCATGGAACTTAGTAATTACTCATAAGTGGACTTATGACCCTACTTATGATTTCCCTAAATGGGCTTGAAGGGGTTACCCTAATTATACGTCGGGTTATAATCCCAGTTATAAGAAGTTACTAAGTCCCATGGGCCTCCAAGTAGGGCTTACCTTCCCCAAACTAACATGGATCCCGGATTCCCAGATAGGCCCCATTTAAGTAGTCTAAAAGGAGCGCTTTTAAAATTTCATACTAGTGGGGGGGGGGAGAGGCCTAAACCCTTCGGCTGGGTCATTGCCCCTTACATAAGTGCTTCAAAGTCAGTCGCTGTGCAATACCCAGACCCCCAAAGGGATCTAAAAATTAGATCCTCTAGAACCATATTGGGAAATTATATAAGGATTATATAGGGGTTATAATGGGATCATGTAGGGATCTGATTTTTAGATCCTCCCAGGGTCTGGGTAGGTTTAGGGCTTAGGGTGGGCAATGAGGGTGCACTATGTTCACGGGACATGCCCCGATATGTCTCTGCCCTACCCAAACATAGGGCCCCTTGTGGACTAACAGCCTTCCAGCAATAGCCTATCTTAGTGTTTGGCACCTTTGCAGCTCATTCTTCTTTGGACAGGCATCTTGGTCAGTTGCCAGCCTACCCGAGGGTGTAAAGAGCTCTCAGTCAAAAGAATCCTTCTGAGATGGTCTGACTGCACTGCTTGCTGACGACGCGTGGAGAAAGGACAGATACTACTATAGTATAGTAGGGTATATATTAGGGATATATTGGGATAATGGAAAATGGATACTACTAGAGTATGCTAGGGTATACATCAGGCAGAGTTGAAGCTTCGTAGGAATGCGGGAGCGTCAAGCACTAGAATGGTGTTGGGGGAGACATTGCTCTCAGCATGCTATCCCAGACCCCCAAAGGGATCTAAAAAAAAGAGGCCTAGAACCATATGGGAAATTATATAAGGATTATATAGGGGTTATAATGGGTTTATATAGGGGATCTAATTTTTAGATCCTCCCAGGGGCCTGGGTGTCGCCTTACCAATGAGCATGTTCACTCTTTGACCCTTGGCTTCTGACTAGACGGCGGAATCAGCAGGCAGTAGGAGTACAACGCCCTTATAGCTCGCATATGTGATGGCTTTATAGCCTCCCTGAACCCTGACCCCTGAAGCCTCAACCCTGAATTTTAGTTGTCATTTCCTTCTCCAGTATTACTACACAATCCGTATCTATCCTCAAAATAACCCTCTACTCGAATTCTCAGGCCCTTACAATTCCGGAGTTTTTCTTGGAGCAGGATTAGGGTTAAGGACTTAGCTCTAACCCCTAAACCCGTAAATCCTACCCCTAAACCCCTAAACCCCTAAACGCTAAACCCTAAACCACTAAACCACTAAACCCCAAAGCGTTACGGTGCAGGTATGGCAGACCATGGTTTAGTGTTAAGGGTTTAGGGTTTTGGGTTCAGGGTTTAGGGTTCAGGGCTTAGGGTTCAGGATTTAAGGTTTAGGGTTTGGTGTTCAGGGACATGCTAGCATTTTAGTTTTCTGTAGCCGTGTGGGCAAACCTGTAGTGTCTGTTTTATGAGTATGTGTGCATGCATGATTACAGTCCTGCTGCATGGAAGAGGCTGCCTTCGGTGGGCGAGGGAACTCGGCAACGAGAAATTTGGATCCTAAACCCTAAACCTTGGATACTGCCCCCACTCAGTAACAGTTCGATAATAGGTATAATATGGTTGTATATAGCCCTTAATGGGAGCCCTAATATAGACTGTTACTGGGTGGGGGCAACCCTAAACCCTGGAAGAGGTTTGAGGGGGCGGGCAGGCTAAGCAACATCCGACGCGTAGCCACAGGCTGACGCTGTGCCTCCAGGCAAAGTTTCACCCAAAACCCCAGACCCATAGTTTAGGGTTTGGGGTTTAGGGCTTTGGGTTTAGGGTTTTGGGTTTAGGGTTCAGGAATTAGGGTTTAGGGCTTAGGGCTTAGGGACCCAAAACCCCACTTGGAGGGTCAGGGGGACTTAGAAAGTAGGTTAATATTCCCAACAGCCGATATAGTAACCCTAATTATCCCCCTCAGCCTACTTACTAATTAAGTCCTCCTGACCCCCCAAGCAGACCTAATTATCGACACGTCTGCGGCCCCGTACAGATTTGCCACCGCCCTGGAGTACAACGCGCTGCTTGGAAGGTCAGTTAACCCACCTGGTAGTCACCAGGGTACCCTAATCAAATCCTAAACCCGCGTCAAACCCTAAACCCTAAACCCCAATACACACTTTAGACCTCCATTATCACCACGTCTTAGCCGACCACCTGGAAATTTCCTCGTTGCTCCGCCGGGCCACCACTTTCAGTTAACCTTGTCCAAGCTGTCTAGATGCATCACGAGCATGCACGCCAGTCCCAGGTATACACCTGGAAATACCTGGAACCTTGAAGGTAGGTAAACAAATCCAAGCACATCCTTCAAAAACAGTCTAGAAGTCCATCACGCTACATACATGTGGGGCACGGTATTCTGCAGACAAGTAAGGCATAATTCCAAGTTTCTGAAAGGGTGGGCTGACAACCTCCTTTCTCTTCAATTTTAGGTTTTAGGGCTTCGGGCACATGTCAGGGTTCAGGGTTTAGGGTATAGAGTTTAGGGTTTAGGGTCTCGAATTGAGGGTTCAGAGTTTAGTTTAGGGTCAAGGGCTAGGGTTTTAGGATCTTCCCCTTCATGTTTTATTTTATTTCTCACACCTTAAACCCTGTGTTAGTTTCCATGTTTTCTGTACCCGAAATTATGTGCGTACTGCGTATATATATATATATATATGTATGGACACCCCCCCCCCACTATGATCCACCGACCCCCTGATCATGGGGGGGGTGTGAGCATATATATATATATGTATATATGTGTATACATGCTGGCGGCTGATATGTCTTAAGGTGCCCTATCCCAATAAAAGTTGACTTTCTGTGCCATCTTCCTCATCCTTTTGCATTTGAACCTCCATTAACCATTATTCTGCCCTTAACTACGGGCAGAGTCCTTGAACCCTAAACCGCAAATAGTGGTTTCCATTTTCGTTTCCAGCATATCTATATAATCCCTATACAGCCCTAAAGCCTAGACCCCCTCCCCAAATCCTTGGTTGGGCTCTCTGGGTACCTATTGGGATCCCGGGAAGGATGGATTGGAACCATTTCGAAAGCGCGTGGAAGCGGAGGTCACTTGGGGCCAGGGCATGGGCTGAGGGTTACTTGGAGGCCCATGGGAGTTAGTAACTACTTATAACTGGACTTCTGACCCTACTTATAAGTTCCCAAAATGGGCTTATAGGGGTTACCCCAATTCTCAATAGGGTTTTAATCCCAGTTATAAGTAATTACTAAGTCCCATGGGCCTCCAAGTAGGGTTGTTTATGGTTTAGGCAAAGCTTCGGGTTTGAAAGGCTTGAGGGGTATGGTGCTTTGTTTTTGGACATGTTGCGAAGACTTTGCAGTGTCTGTGCACTGAAGACATGATGTCCTGAAGCTTTGTACCCAAAACCTGAACCTAACCCCCTCAACCCCTCAAACCCTCAAACCCTTAACCCCACAACCCCTGACCCTGACCCTGGACCTTAAGACGTCTGTAAGCTTTGTCGTGTTGTCATCGTCAAGTCACAGGATCCTTTTCGGGAGCTGTTTAAGAACTACATGGTCATGGGTTTAGGTGTTTAGGGTTTCGGAGTTTAAGATTTAGTAGTTTACGGTTTATAGGGTTTGCCAGAGGGCCCCCCGCTGGGGTCTAGGGCTCGAGGTTTAGGGGTGGGTCCCCGGGGTGCGTAGTTACTAAGTGGGTACCCCGATAGAAGGCTCGTACAAGGGTGACGGAGCTATAAGAGGAGCTTCCGGCAATCATGTGGGGTACCATTGAAGCAAGTAGTATAAAGGATTTGGAGCAGAAATTCCATCCATCAAAGACGGTTGCCGCATCGATTCTACAGTCAGAGCTCGTGCTTGTGGTTCGTAGGGAACAAAGGAGTATAATCCATATATAATCCCTGTATGGTACTTTCTCGTATTTCTTCCCCTAAACCCTAAACCTCAAATTTTATCATTGTTATTATTGTTTCCTATAGGCCGCTTAGGGGGATTCTAGGAACCCTCAAGGGTACATATAAGGAATGTAGTAGGTATATAAGGATCCCAGGATTAGTGGCCCATGGTTGCCACCCTGACCCCTAAATCCTCTGCGCCGCAGGTGTCCTTGCGCCAGCTTTCCAGCGAAGCACCTCCACCTTGGAGTGAGGAGCCGTCTCGCATGATGTGGGCAGTTTATTGTTCAGGGGTTTAGGGTTTAGGGGTTTAGGGTTTTGGAGGGAAGGGGTGATTAGCTTGGCTTGTAACCTTGGAAAGGATTACAGGATCCCCGCAGTATGTAATGTAGAATATCAACCTTTTTGCGCATGTTTTTTTGCAGTTTTTGGGCCAATTGTTCAGTTGTTTTGTAGGGGTTGTATAGGGGTGGCCTGTTCAATGTAAGGTGGTAGAGTGAATGAGAATCAATGGAACCCAGAACGGAAGATGACAACATGCACACTGAGATTATTTCTGTAACGGTTTAAAATTCGGTTGTTTTATGTATAACATAGAATATTTGGCAATACTGATCTTTCCAAACAAGCGTTACGCAACTGCAGTTCTGCCCATTCCTAAACCCTTTTCCACTTATTTTCCCTACTTTGGTGACACTCTATAGGATCAACATATATAGGATCATTTCTACTTTCCAGTCCTTTTTCTCCTAGCCGAAGAAGGGTTTTTGCGTTTCCAGGCTTTGGCCGTTGCAGTTCTGACGTACCCGGCTTCCTCCATTGGTAGTGTTCTTATATTGGTTGTGAGTGTGTGCATGGACCTCCTAAGGACTATCGGCGAGTGATTATGGGACATGTTCGTTGAAGGGGCGCACAGGCTCTCGTACATGAACCCTAAACCCTAAACCAAAGAGCTGTGGGTTTTGGGGACGAATAAACAGGTTGCGCACTTAGGAGTGTAGTGCTTGAAAGGGCCGAGTTCATTCTGTTGATGCTGACTGAACCTGTATGACCTTAGTATACTAAGCTACCACAAGTCCGAGGGCATAGGTCATACCCTGGGACTTATGGTAGCTTAGTATACCAAGGTCGTACAGGTACGTAGGGTCATGCAGGATGCCTAGCATCCACACTCCCATTGCAGAAATGATTTGCAAGCTTCGTAGCCTCCAGTCGGAAAGCGCAAGAAGTTCACAAGCTGACACCCTGCAGGCGTAAACTTCGTGGTTCTTAGTATTCAACAAGGGAATATAATCCCTGTATGGTCCCTATAATTATTCCCTTATTCCCAAACCTAAGCCCTAAACACGAAACCTGCAAGTAAGCCTGTAGTCTTCCTAGGAATTGTTGTTCGTTCTAATTACTGTGGAATCTAAGAAGCTATTGAACATGGTTTGTCACTATAGGTTTAGGGGATTACAGAAACCATTTGCACCAACTTGTCCAGCTACCTTTCAAAGCTCCTATTTCCCAACATGAGACCCTAAGGGTTTAGGGTTTAGGGTTAAGGGTTTAAGGGTCCAAGGGCCCAAATAACAGGGTTTTGAGGCCCAAATACTACGATACTACTGGTATTTGGGACCTAAAGCCTTATGTTTGGGGTCCTTGGACCCTTCGGGAGGGATAGAGAGAGAGATAGCTGGAAGGTTGGCAATGAGTGAATTTGGGAGACCGTACACAGGGAAACTAGAATCAGCCCTCGCATGATCTTTTGCAAGTCTTCTACCCTAAATCCATCTAAATCCTAAACCCTTTAAGCCCTGAGTCGTCCCTTAACCCTTCATCGTTGCGCTCATGGGGCCACAACACCTTGGTGGGTGGTGCTGACGCACAGATCCCCGACCAGTCCTGAGTGCACCATGTCTCCTGGGTTCACCTTAAACCCTAAGCCCTATGAATTCCCCAACCCACGACTAGGCTCTATGATCAGAACCCTAGCTGCTTAAGGTTTAAGAGTTTAGGGTCTTTTGCTGTGTGGTGCGAAGCTTTAAGCTCAAGCAACCTACAGCTCCTTGACGCCTGCCGTGATCTTTGATGCCTGGCTCGAATACTCCTGCGAGTTTCTAAGGTAATTTCAGAGCTTGAAAGCTTAAGATGATTGGGAATAATCGATTCCCCCCTTTTACAAGTAGTCTTCCCCTTTTAAAAGTAGTCTTCTGGATTTGTAGGCCCCTGAAAGAATATTAGGTGAGTTTCAGTATAAGGGGAAGAGATTGTGAATCTCCCTTTCTAGACACAAGTAATAAATCGAGGAGTCCAGCTGACGAGGGAGGAATACTCGGGTACATAGCTTCTATGTTATCATCGTCCGACTCTACGATTGCGTGGATTTTAGGAGGTTTAGGGCCTAGTGCATGACAACCTCCGCTGTAAGCTCATGGAGGATTTCCCTAAGGCTCCAAGTACCTCATAATCATATACTTACCCAACGTCTGTTCTATAACTACTATTTCCCCAAACCCAAGTACCTCATAATTGGATACATGGGCCCTTTGGATTTAGCGCACCAACAGCAGGCATGTACCAGGTCTCGTCAGTTGCATAGTTTGGTTTACCGGATCAATCAGTATCTTGTAGTAGTGTATCAGAATGATATAGCCTTGCCGCCGTGCCTAAGCACCAACGAGCACCACTCGCTTGTGAAGCCGGCGCCTGTGCCAAACACCCACGAGTCTATGTCAATGTTGTATGTCCCTCTGTCTTCTTCTATGTAGCCATTTCTGTACTGAAACAAGCAGATGACACCCCTGAAAGGTGGACGTGTTTACTGTAGAGGCCCAAATACGTAGCAGTATGATTTCCTTGTAATCCGCACATGATGTAGCTATATTCTCAAGAGCCCCCAAGCCCTATTCGCTCCTACACTGCCTAAACCTAGACCCTCCTACGTACCCTCTATTAGGGCCTAAGTACCTACTATTAGGGGCCATATATCCCCAATTAAGGGTACAAGGAGGGTCCTGGAACATGGATGCCTTTTTGGGATGATATGGCTTCTGAAGCGGCCTGACAGAGCCTTCAGGCTTCAGGTAAGGATTCTACTTGATGTTTTAGCATTGCCTGGACCCCAAAAGTATGTAAAATAATGGGAAAGAAAATGGAAACTACTATAATGGGGGTTATATAGGGTTTAGGTCCCCAAAAGTATGTAGAATAATGCCCTTTATGGCTGTGACTATGGGTTTAGGGCTATTATTTTATAGACTTTTGGGGTTTAGGTACCTCTTTAAGACCTTAAACCCTGAATTCTAAGAGCATTCCTGAGCCCCGGCGAAGCGTGTTCTTAACCTGAGAATGCCTGCCATAGACTCCCCAGTACAAAGGCTACACAAAGGGAGACGGTAGCTTCCCTAAATAGGGTGACCCCAAAATATTGACCCAGCAAATGCTAGAATCCTTATTCTAGGGTCCCCCACAAAGGTACCCCTAATTCTGGAAAACCCTGAACCCGGCTAAACCCTAATTCTAGGAAAACCCCTAAATGATTTGTTCTGAGTTCTGGGCGTGGATGGGCATCTTCCCGAGGAAGGGCCAGGCATGTATGGGGGTTTCCCGCAGTTGGCGGTTCCTGTTTGGGGGTCCCCATAACAAGGATCATCGTATATGTCGCTCTAAATCGGGCTATTTAGGGAAGGTACGGTATCTTGAGAAACCTTAACATGCGCCATTTCCAGCAAAATGTTCGCAGACCAATATTCGCAGCCCGGTCAAGGGTTCCGGAACACCATAAACCCTAAACTCGACCCGCAACTCCCTCAGCCTGGAGGTTTTTAATTCATTTTCTCCACCCTACGCCCCGTGCCTCAGCGGCCTCAGGAAATTCAGCGATGATTGGAAAGATTTTCTTGTCCGCGCTCGTCCATTGCGCCATGAGCACTAGGATCCAGGAGGACTGTTTGTGCGGGAGGGTTTGGAGATTTGCGGCTGAGCACCAAGGGCAGAATTGTGAGGGAATGGGTCCTTCAGTTCTGTTCCGTCACTTGTCTGCCTGGAAGTGTTTGCAGTTTGGGTGAGGGGTAAAGGGGGACGTGGATCCCAGTAGTCTTGAGGACATTGGGCTGTACCGCACCTGTGACTGCACCAATCCCTAGACCCTAAACTTCCCAAACCCTAAACCCTAAACCCTATAAGAAAACTCAGGAGACGAAATGGGCTCAGCCTAGCCCGAAGCCTGCAAAACAACTCAATGGAGCTACGTGTTTTTCAGAATCCGCGGCCCCATGCGAATTATAGTTTACAGTCCTCAAAGGGGGGTGACATAGGGGATGATGTAATACTAGGAGTTTAGACTATAGCTCATGTATTGTAATCCTTATTGGAGGTTATATAGGGTTTAGGGTCTAAACTCCTTGGAGTGGGATGAAATAGGGGAGTATGATAATCCTGTTTATGGGAAGCCCCCCAAAAAGGTACCCCTGCGTGTAAACGCTATCGCGCCAAATGCCCTGAGGCTGGATCCGCCTCGGCGAAGTTTGGGAAGCCCCGTGTGAGCTACCGCCTAAACTCCCAGTATCCGCCTTGACAACCCCTAGAAACACTCCCTTGTATAATCCCGAAAGTATACAACCCCCCCCCCTTTTAAGGAATTTGGATTATCGCTCATGTAGGTAGTCTTCATTGACCTCGAGCCCCAGGGTAGCCGGGCTCTCCACCTAGCGACAAGATCCTGGACCTTGACTGCAAGCCTTCGATCCTAAACCTTAAACCCTAAAGCCTAAACCCTAAATAGTAGTTTTCAGTTCACCGGCATCCAGCGCAGAAGACGGCTCTTCCCCCATATGTTGTCTGCTGTTCGTGTAGCTTCATAGTTTGACCCGGTATTCTGGCCTTGTGATGCTGTATGATGCCCATGCAAGTGGCAAAACAACCTCAAACTTAAACCCTAAACCCGTTTTCCGCGGTAAGGGCTGCTTGGCGAAACCCCATAATAAGCTGTGTAAGCTCTACGCCCCAAAATCTTGCACTTTAGGGTTTAGGGTTCATACCCAAGAACCCTTCAGTTTTCCCGGACCCTAGAGTGAATCTGTATACGTCTGATATTTGAAAACTGAAGATCTGTTGGGTCTACTTGGAACGCCAGGGGAATTTGGTATTTAAAGTGTAGGGTCCCATTTTGGTACCCCCAAATATTAGGTGCCGTAATATAGTCTATAGCCAAATGAGGCCCATAGTTTTGAGAATTGCCCATATACTGCGGTGGTTGGAGGAAATCCTGCACCCCACAATACTGTATTTCCAAGGCTATCAGGTGTGTCACCTACTATACCCCTAAACCCTAAACCCTAAACCCTTATTCTCCAACAATTAGGTTACAGCAATTAGCCCACTGAAGTGGTGCCTCCATCAAGCATCTGTATATACCGGGGTATATAGGGTTTAGGGTTTGGGGTTTTAGGGTTTAGGGTTTAGGGTTTAGGGTTATATGGTCGTATAGGAAACCCCCAAGTCCAGAACCTCCCCATGCATTCTGAAGCCTTCAACCCGGAATCCCGGCACTCCCGAAGGTACATCAGTTTGAGATTACAAGACTTCGCGCCCAAGACCAATCCTAGTCAGAAGTAGAATGCTGAGAGGCCAATACGCCTCAACTAGGGTTCAAGATTCAGGTTTTTAGAGTAATATGCCCCTAAAATATGTAAGGGGTCCTCATATCATGTAGTATATACACACACCTATATACATGTTGGACTTGTGCAGGACTTGAGACAGAGCGTATCGTTGATGGCTGATTGGTGGCATCTCGCCCTGTTTAGGGTTTGGGGCCTAAACCCCAAACCCCTAAGGGCTCGGGCTTAGGGTTCAGCGTCCTAATTGAAGGCTCATCGACTTGTTGTAGGTGGGGTTGAAGTAATTAGTAGGCTGCATGCAGGGTGTAGGGTTCCGGGGTGCGCGGCTCAAAAGAGCACAGCGGATCATTTCAAGAAGTTTCCCTCAAAAGGCCGTACAAAATTCTTAGAACACCCCATGCAATTCCCTTGCGACCCCTTTTTGCAATCAAAGGTTCCCAATGGTATCTCATTCAGAGGCTCCAAGCCTTGAACACTTGAAACTTTAACCATATAGCTTAAACCCTACCACCATGGGGTATTAGACCCTAAAATTCCCTATTAGGACCCTATTAAGGGTAGATTAAGGTACCCTTAAGGTCGAATTGCCCATAGTGGTAAGCTGCAAGAGTCAGGTAGCAAACCCTGTGGACAAGGTGCCCCCAAACAGAAAGAGCCCAGGGGATCGACCGAGGAGGAGTGTAAGTACGTGCCTCCAGAGGAGGTGGACGCGTCCATGGGCTACCTTGGCTGAGGATTTCGGGGGCTTCCCAAATCTGTACCCTGCTTTAGAACTATTTTCTTATTATAGTCCAACCCTGAGGAATTATTGAAACTGCATTTTTGTTATAGGTCTAAGCGGGCTACAGACATTGCAGGTTCCATTACCCTTGAATCCCAAGATCCTTCAATTCAGGGGTGTGACTTGGGTCAATTCCCCTCACAGGATGTCCCTTAAGAAGACAGAATATGGGGTTTAGGGTTTAGGGTATAGTCCCACTTAAGTAGATAGTAGATAGAATATGGGGTTGAGGGTTTAGGGTTTAACAAAGGGGCCACCTATTATGCTACCTGATACTTTGTTAAGGGGGCAATGACTAAAGGTGCCAGGGATGCTAGTGCCCAAACCCCTGGGAGGATCTAAAAATTAGATCCCCTATATAAACCCATTAGAACCCCTTATATAATCCTTGTATAATTTCCCATATGGTTCTAGGGGATCTAATTTTTAGATCCCTTTTGGGCGGGTCTTGGTACAGTTAAAGGCATGCTTTAGGTGGACCCTCCTCCTTGGTAATGGTGGTGTAGTAGGAAAACAACTATAACCCCTATCATTGGGTGGGGGGTCCAAGCAAGGCATATGGTGTCTCTTGATACTACCCCAATACTTTAATCATTGTTGTTATTATTTTAAGGGCACACACACACACAAAGCGCCACCCCCCCCCCCCATTTTTGCGGAACAGGGCAACGAGTTTAGGGTTCATTTATTGGTATAATCCGTAATTTTACAAGATCACTGAGGCTCTGGGGTTCAGGCTTCCGGGTTTGGGTTTCGGGTTTGGGGCTTTCGCGGGACAGCAGATTTAGGAGAGTTCAGGATCAAGGTTTAGGGTTTAAGCTTTAGTGCTGGTTGTGGTTTAGGGGTTAGGGTACAAGAACAAGACGAACAGCCAGAGAAGCAGGAGGGTACTCAACAGTCAGGGGTAGAGATTTCACGGGGGTTTTAGGCTGAGGATAGGCTTTGTGGCAATTCTATGTGCGTGCGCTTTTGGGTACTCCTCCCCCCCCAGTAACAGTCTACATTGGGGGGCCTATCAACGGCTACAGATAACCATATCATAGTTATTATCCAACTGTTACTGAGGGGAGGCAGTACCCAAGTGCACTTGAAGTATTCCGTAGCATTTGGGGGCTAGCAGGAAGATCATTGAAAAGTACAGCAGTCCTAGCCTTACTCCTGCTGCCTGAAACCCTGAACTGGTCAGACGTCCCTCTGTTTAGGATTTAGGGCTTAAGGTGATGTGCCGCCCATCTCCATCAACAACAAAGATGTCTCAGGTATGTGCATAAGGTTTGTAGGCACAGAGATGGAATTGAGGGGAGAAGTGGATCAGGGAACAAAGCAGTGCAAGCCAGAAAGTCAAAACCTAGACCCTTGCCGCGCTAAGCCCTACCCAAAGCCCTAAACACTAAACCCTAAACGAAACTGAACCCTGAAGCCTGAAGCCTCCCTGGCTTGAGGCTACAAGGGCATGTCCAAGCTAACGCAGGCCGGCTGGAAAGCTCCGAAACTGGGTTCTGGTTAATGGTTTAGGGTTCAGGTTTTTCAGAATTACTTGAATGTGGACATAACTACGACGGTTCACGATCAATCAATGAATTGCTTCTAAACGATGTCGCCAAAGCGCAGATGTGCAACAAATAGTATGCTGCTTCCATGTAACGAATGGTAATCTTACTGGTGGTTCGTAGGGAATCAGGTGATTCTATATCGTATACTTCCCTATTCCCTCCTAACCCTAAAGCCTACATCTTGCACCCTGAATTCTATGCATGTATTCATAGTTGTATGTATACATATTTATCTATCTACCCATCTATCTATCTATCTCTCTCTCTCTCTATCTATCTATCTATCTAACTATCTATCTACAAATATATAACAATTTAACGCAGGATCCCTAATAGCGGCCCAGGAAGGGAGATGCCGATGGCGAGCACGTCCTCTTCTACGCCTATGGTCCCGAGTTGCTGGGCTTGGGGTTTCAGGGTGTAGGGTTTGGGGTTTAGGGTTTAGAGTTTATGGGGTTTATGCGGTTTATGGGGCTTATATTATCGGGTTCATCGGGTTCATAAGGTTTCTAGGGTTTTAGGGTTTAGGTTCGAGGTCCCACTGAAAACCCTAAACCCTGCACCCCCAATCCAAGGTTTGGGCTCGGGAAACCAGCAAACCAGCAAGCTTTACTGCATGAGGGTGGTCGCAATATAGACCCTTGACTAGTATGATCCTTGTTATCGAGAGACCTCATAAACAGAGGCGCCAAATTTGGGAAACCTTCAAATCTTCATTTTGGTCACTTTCGAGCCTGTTTTACTCGAAGGTGTACACGCGCTTTAATGTTAGTAGCGTTTTTGAGGTCTTGCGAGTCTTGGGGCCTCAGGGGCGGGAAGCCCAAGAGATGAGGATGTCATTCGCACCATTTTCTGGGCTGCGGTCAAGGAACTTAAAGTAAGTCACCAGAATGTGCAAGTATTGTACATAATCTGATATCATTTTAACGGTAACTTAGCTCAAGTTCTTTAACTTCCTTAGCAGCAACCCGGTTTTACGTCACAGGGGTCGTGGTCCAACGGCAGCATCTTCTCGGGTTTTCAAGGTTAGGTGCGGGAGGTTCGACAAGTTGATCCAGCAATTAAGAAAGACAAGGCATACGTAGCTTAGGGGTTGGACGTCTGTCTGAAATAAACCTGCCAGGTCAACTCAGAAAAATCAAGTAGGAGGTGCGACTATCGTGTTTTGCCCAGGATTGCTGCATAACGTTTATGGCAGAGAAACTTGAGTGCCTACATGTCCAGGTCCATCTTATAATAGGGACTTCTCAACAAGCTCCAAACGCGAGTGTTTTGGAGCAGCGCGCATTTAGTACCTTGAGTCAGACTACAGTTTATGGCTTACAGTGGCAAGTTTGAAAACAATTTCCAGCTTTTGTTACCCGTAATTCCTATATAAGCCTTAAAAAGCCACAAGAATTTACAGAAATAGGTTTCTTAGGGCCCCCAAACCTACCCTGCTACAAGCCATTTACCGGTTCAGCCTAGGCTTCAATAATGAGGAGTATTTGCTTACCCAAGCTCCCCCCCAACCAAAAAGCCATGACGATCATATGAGCTGTAGTCTAACAGGAGGTTTATAATGGGGATAATAAGGGGGTTACTAGGAATTTAGATTATAGCTCATACCGAGACTCATAGGTTCCTGATTTGGGGGGAGGCTTACTAGAGCCTTCTGATTCTTCAAGACCCTGAGAAGGAAAAACCACTGAAAGCTGGTCATCCTCACTGGGACATTTGCCATACTAGCAGCATCCTAAACCCTAAACCCTGAAAGGCCCTAAACCCTAAACCCTAAACCTAGCATCCGGAAAGCAGCACTAGCTTTCGTTTGGCTTCCGACATTAGGCTCGCATTCTGGTACACCAATTTGTAATATACTCACTGTTTAGGGTGTAGGGTTTATAGTCCGCCTTAAGTAGATAGAATATGGCTCTGGGTATATTGCAATAAGATCCCCATATACCCCATATTCTGTCTACTCAATGGAGACTATATGCTGGGCAGTCCCAAAACACCTTAGGACATGGCATGGTTATCTGGGTGCTTAGTTCACATGTCGTGCTAAAGCTTTGAAGTCCGCGAAGTAGAGCCTGAACCCTAAAACCTTAAGCCCTAAACCCTGAACCCTAAACCCTACTCGGAGGCCAACCCCTTACGCTGTGAATCCTGAAGCTTCATAGTGAACCCAACTTCCAGTCACATCTCAAGCAACTTCATATAAGATGGGGCGGTTTCCAAAACTAGATGTATAGGGATTTGATGTATCGAGATTAAACTCTAAAGGGTCTGCCTAAATTAGGGTTCCTTTTTGGGGTTCCTAGAAGAAGGATGATTGTATTTTGGGGTCTACATTGAGGTCCCCTATCCATGGAGACTATAAGGGAGTTGTTCGGAGCAATTATCCTTAATTACATCATGAGGTTTAGAGAGCTCTGCGGTTGGAGCTGCCGTTGCTGACGAGGGAGTGGGGAGGCAATGTAGGGGCTTTCGGTGTATTATGGGGGGCTTTAAAGAGACTCCCCCACCCCCTTTGACCTTTCAAGCACCAGTATGTGAGCTTTACACCCTAGACCTCCGCATACAGTAGTTTCGATTGACAGTCCTATACCTAAACCCTAAACCCTAAACTCAAGACTAGAAACCCTTAGAATTAACCACCTAAACCCAGGAATAGCACCTGTCCGAGGTTCAAGAAGTATGCCAACGGTCAAAGTCAAATTGGAGCCTGGAAGTACAACGACAAGACCGAGATGATCGAGCAGCTGGGCACAGTCCCCCTTTGCTTTGGTTTGTAGGGCTTCAGGGTTTAAGTTTAAGCTAGGTGTGGTTTAAGGCCAAAGTTTCGGGCTTAGGTTTCAGGGTTTGAGGGTTGTAGGGTTTAGGATGGTTTAGGGTTTAAGGGGTTTAGGGTTTAAGGGGTGTAGGGTTAAGAGGTTTAGGTTTAACTTGAACCTCATCTTTCCCAAGCACGTGTCACCCAAAATGCATCATTTTGCGACTAAGCTGCCGCTCTGTTTTCAGGGTTTAGGCTATGTTGAGGTCATGAGTTGGGTTCGCGCAGATCGGCTGGCATTCTCCACATTTACAGATACCTGGACTCCCGAAGTATGTATAGTCCCCCTTAGGTAGATAGAATATGGGGTATAGGGGGATCTTATTATCAAAGCCATATTCTATGTACTTGAGGGGGACTATAGAATTATTGCCGTTAGCGCTGCTGTTAGGGGTTTGGACTACTGTTTTACCTGTTTTTTGGTGCGTTTAACGTATACATTCATGTGGTAGGTTCCCCAAGATAGGCGCACCCCAAGATAGACCCCCAAATGCTATGATCCTTCTTTTGTCCCATTCGGCCTGGTCCATTCTCTCAAGTCGAGCTGAAAGCCTATACCCCACTTGGGTGCATGGAGAGCTATACACGGAGGCCATAAGTCCTCGGATTCAGATTGCAATCTTAGCTATCCTACTTACCCCCAGAGCCCTAATCCCAAAACGCTACCCGCCAAGCTTCATGCAGACATGTTGGGCTTTGATGTAGAAGCCTAAACAGGATTCCTTGCAAAAGTATAGTATAGGGTACCTCAAGCAGACCTCAACATGATATTGCCCTTCTAGGATAATCGCCATAAATCCCTGCATTTCCCATTTCATTGGTCCATGTCCTTTTCCATTTGGTTCTCCATTATTGGGAATTGCTTTGGCCGAGCTTCACCCAAAGTCCTCGTTGCCCCGCCATGATCACTTCCCCCAATTATTAGCAGGCCCCCGCACCACCTCTCATACTAAACCCCCCAATATCGTATCATAATAGATTAAGGGTAGTATTGCTTATTAAGGGGGTGGGGATTTCGTTGCTAGTGTGAGGGGACTAACCGGCACGGTACGCAAAAGCCCGAAACAGCGACAAACAACCTTTGTGTCTTTCTCTGGAACACCCCCTAAACCCGAAGCCCTAAACTTCGTCACGAACCCAATTTGTCCATGCATAGTATCACTATATACATGATGGAAGCTCTTTGGGCCCTTAAGTAGATGCGGGCTGAGTGAGCGTTGCTGGTATACCTATATATCTACATGGACGCTTTGGGTCAGGAACTGGTACTCCAAGGACCTCAAATGCTGAACCTTGGACTGTGTGGCCTCAGGTACTGGTACTCCAAAGACCACTGCCCAGGCATGTGCTCGTCCTGCTGTGACGGCGGTGGTAGCAACGAGCCTAAGAGCGCCCTGAACAAAAATCTGAAGCTTTGGCTTTAATTGGTTTAGATTTTTGTAGGGTTTAAGAGTTCTGGTTTGCAGGCTTAGGGCTTAGGTGTTTAGGGCGTTCCAAGCTAGTTTGGGGTAAAGGGTTGAAGGTGAGGGATCCTTCTGCATGAAAGGTTTGAAGGTTGAACTTTAAAAGAACTGCCAACACCCTCTATTTTCGGGTGGAGCTTCAGGCTTGGGGATATGGGTTACGGTTTTGAAGCTGCCTAGGACATTCATGCTACCTAGCAAGAATTAGGATCTCGGGCTTCTGCGGATGATGAGGGCAAGGAGGCGACCCGGAGCATGCAAAGATTGCTTGAATTTTGGCCCTAAAGCTGTTGCAGCCCGCCGCCACAAACCTACACCCTACAGACAAAACAAAATGCTGTAAGGGTGCCTGAAGTAGGCCTATTGTAATTTTGGACACTAAAGACCTATGCATGTTCTAAGTGCCCTGTACCTCACCTTATGCATAAGCCCTTGCACTTATTCCGAAGCATTGCGCGGCCTGACTATTGCGAGCAGTTTTACAATGCCTCTTGCTGCTACTGCTACTGCTACTGCTACTGCTAGTACTGGTCGTTCTTCTTCTACTACTACTACTACTACCATTACTACTACTACTACTACTACTACTACCACTGCCATTATTCGGGATCACTCTAGTATTCCGTCTTCACTGAGCTTGCAAGAACGCCCAGAGCCGCAGCCTGCAGTCCCACCGCTCATCGACATCCGGGCGCAGAGGCTGCCAAAGGGTTGAGGGTTGGTTATTGATATGCGAAAGTACTGTGGCTTCTACTACTCCTCCTACTGAATGGGTTGGTGGGTCTTGGATAAAGGATCCCATGCGGGTAGAAACTCCAATATCCTCAACCACTTCTGAACCATGAACCACAAGCCCAAAGACCTTCCTAAATCCTAACAACCTTAAACCACAAGCAGCGCCCGCATGAGTGCGATGCACGTGCCTAGACACTGCCAAGCCCCTTTACTCCCCGGACAGCGTGACCTTAGTCTGCTAAAGTCGCATAATTCCCAAGGTTTAGGGTACTTAGGGTCATCCAGCATGTCTAGTATCAACCCTATAAACCCCAATGTACTCCCAGGTCCCATATCATTTTCCACTTTCTTTTCCATATGATTCTACATTATGTAGGGTAATCTCCCTAAAGGCTTAACAGGCTAAACTCTAAACCGTGAACCATGAATCCCAAAACCTAAACCCGATAAAACCCGATAAACCGAAGGAACCCATCCGCGGACCAAAGTGCCTACTTGAGCTACAAGTTGATCAACAAGTTCAAGGTCCGTCTTGTTTCGTCAGAGCTTTAGGGGTTAGGGTGTAGGGTTAAGGGTTTGGAGTTCAGGGTTTAGAGTTGAAGGTTTAGGGCTGAAGGTTTAAGATTCAGGGTTTTGGGATTAGGGTGTTGGGAGTAGATTGTAGGGTCTAGGCATGTGTCATAAAGGCTTAGAGGGGAGCTGAAAGGAGAATGGAAACAACAATTTAGGGTTCAGGGTTCAGGGGTTAGGGTTTAGGGGTCAGGGTATTCCCCCAATAGTGGAGAATCGGATGGAAAAGAAGATGAAACATAGATTGAAACTGTGCTTATACAAGGATTGTTTTAAGGATAATTAGCTACCAATATCGTGTTCCTAGGTTTCTGGTCTAAGTATGGTACATTGCACCTTAGAAAGATCTCAGAAGGGTATTGGTGTTTATGTAGGTCCCTACAGTGCTTGGATGGACGTGTTACTTCTCACCGATTCATAAACGTACATTTCACCAATACCAATACATCCCGGAAGTCCCCCCGCCCTCCCCGCCCCCCAAGTACTAGGTCATAACAGCAGTTATAAGCAAGTTATGAATAGTAGCACGATCCTCCAAGCAGGCGGCATTGTTGAGGTTTAGGCGTTTACGGGTGTACACTATGGCTCAGATCGACACATATTCTCCTTGAAATTCCTGTGCTGAGCCTGATACCTGAAAAACAAATGTCAAGGTCCCAGCGCTATTAATGCCTACGGGAGTCGGCAGCTTCCTCCCCGCTAAGAAGGGAACGTTTGTTTTCCAAGGTGGGGGCAGTATTTTGGGGGTGAAGACGTTAGTTGGCTGTTTCAGGGTTGGCATGGGTTTGGGGTGTTTAGTGTTGAGGGTATGCGGCTGCAGATTTTGCGCTTGTGTAGCCTCAGGTTCGGTCCCTCATACACGAGCAGTCTCCTAAGGGGGCAAAGATATGAGGGTTTCGTTCAGGGCTCAGTTAGTAGGGACCGTTGCGTTTAAACCCTAAATTGCTCATTATGCCCAGAGCCCTAGACCCTACACCCTAAATCCTAAACCCTAAATCCTAACCCTAAACCCTACACCTACAATTCTTCATTGGGTGATCTTCCAGCAGCTTCCAGGCTTGCGGACAACAAAGTCGAGCTTTGAACTTGCTGAGCCCGAGTTCGTTGAGGGTTTAGGGTTTAGGGCTTGATGTTTAGAGTTTATAGGGTTTAGGGCTTAAAGTTTAGGGTTTTCGGTTTAGGGAGTTTGATCTTGACCCTAGGGATCCAAGTAGCCCAATATTACCCTGTAATGGAGAATCAAATGCATAAGCAAATGGAACATTAAATGGAAACTAGGAGTGTTTAGGGATGTATAGGAATCCAAATAAACCCAATGTAGGTAATATCTACAGACATTGGGGCCCAATGTAGGTAGTATTTGTATACTTGGATCCCTAGGGTAAGTAAGAAGGAGATTCAGGCTTTAACTAGCCCAGCCCTTAAACTAGGACGCTGTTATAGTCATATCATAGTTAGAGAGGCCTAATTACAAGGGGTTGGACAACTACGTCGCCTTATTAAAACTTGCGTGATGTGTTTCCCGGGTGCCCCAGCCGCTGTTCAGGCTTTCCTGGACATGCTCAAGTTTTACTTGAACTTTTAGCCCGAAACCTTTTGTGCACCCACCCGGCCTACATTGAACCCCGCAACACCTACACGTCCACAAGCATAACTACCAGCACTCCCCCCCTGCAATTATCAAAGAAGTGCCTAGATCCTTAAGCCCTAAACCCTAAGGGTCCAGGTACCTACTAATCATATACTTACCCTAAACCTATACTATAATTACTATTACCCAAATCCCAAGTACCTAATTGTTGGGTAAACCCCAAAAGTAGAATATCCTAAGCAACATCTGCTGTAGGATGGGGACGAGCTCAGCATCGGCAGCTTTGGCACCTTTACTCTCAGGCGCCGGGCTCTGCATCGTGTTCAAACTCGCTTCCGGGCAAATTCAACAGTGGATGTAGAGAGGCTAGAGAATTACCAATATTCTGGTTCGCTAGTCCTTGTATTATTATAGTATATGCTACCTCAAATGGACCTGAAACTGATATTGGTACTTATCTAGGCCCGTTTAGTAAAGTATATAGTGAGGATCCTTTAGCCCACCTATATACTCTCATCCCCACCTCTTGAGCACAGTGGATGATACAAGCTCTTGTCAACACCAAGCTACCAAAGGGACCACGTAGGGCGGACGAAGGGTCGCCTCGGCAGTTTACTAAAGTCCCTAACATGTTACCCTATAGGAGCCCATGCCTGTGAATTATAGATTATATGAGAAATTTTGGCGGTGGCGGATATGGGTATATCTTACGATTGATGCTTGAAAACCTGCATGACCTTAGTATACTATAGCACCCAAATTCTCAGGATATGAGGTACTTGAGATCATGCAGGTTTTTATTTGCATCCGCTGTAGGGTCTAGATTTTAGGGCAGTTGGGTATTGACAAATCAGAACAGGGGAGCGCGAATTCGAACAGACATGGGAAATGACATAGGAACTGGCTTATTTCAGGGCATATACTGTTCAAGGTTGAGGATCCTTTTTATTGGCTACAGTATATGATGACAAAAGGTCATTTTGTCGTATGAGTGAAATGGAGATCAAGTGTTGGTGATTCTTACAGAAACACGAAGGTGTCCCCAAACGGGCGTATTTCTGAGGAGCTCCTGAAGGAGGATGTTGGTCTTAACAAACCTAGTGTTGGTAGTTTCGGTGACAGCAGCAGCAGCAGCAGCAGCAGCTCTTGGTTCATAGTGATGGTTACAGGTGCTAGTAAAATGCTTAAGAATGAGACCTCTTGTTTAAAGTTCTCGTAGGTGCGTTGGGACAGCATATGAGCTGTAGTCTAAACTCCTAGCGTCCCGCTTAATAACACTTATAATAATACTCCCCTATATAACCCCCTTTTAAGGAGTTTAAACTATAGCTCATGTGTCTATTGGGTCCGTCAACAGCGTCTCTGGCCAATGTCTTGCAAAATCCTAAGTATAGGGGTAGGGGTTTAGGGTTTAGGGATACAAAAAAGCCCTGAAAGACCTGGATTCTGTCTGGTTTTATAGTCTGGGCTGCTGTTAAGGAACCTCAATTAAGCTAGTATAATAAGGAAACCTTATTGTCTACTATATGTCCATATTCTGGTAACTGCAACCAAGCAGTTCAAGAGCCTAAGGAAAATCACTAGGCTCCTATCTTGCCGGGCGTTTTCAGGGCTTAGTCCTGTGCCTCGAAAATGAAACAGCCACTTGAGCCCTAGGATTGACTAATTAGGTAGATGGATGGATGGATGTATGAATTTGTATGTATAACGGTGAATATGTACACTTGAGTGCCGGGCTAAATCTATGGAAGATGCAACATGTCTAGGCTGCTCATGAGAGTCAAAATCATACATTTGTGGGAAAGTAGGGAAAACGGACAGGGCTAACCCTCAAGCAATACCCCCTTAATCTCGCACAAGCCATAGGGGCCGCCAACCCTTTTCCGCATGGTCTCGGCGCTTTGCAAGAGATTTAGTCCGGCACTCATATATGCACAGATATGCAGGCCTAATCAATGCGAGCATACATATAGATTTACAAATGCCTTTCCAAGCGTTGTTTAGGCCCCAATATCTGCGCTGCTGTGGGTCACCACTGGGCAAGAAACAAAATACGATGTCCCGAGCTTTGCTGGCAGCAACAATGGAAGTGTCTGGTTACTAGCTATCTGCAGAGTACCCGTGATCATGGGAACCCCAGTTCCCATGAACTGGACGTGGTTCAGGGTTTAGGGTTTAGGAAGCTTTCTAATGAAATAGGGCTCAGGGCTATATAGCAATCCAGAAATGCCACAGGAATCAAGAGGGCCGGTGGGTCCTGGAGAAAGATGGAAAGCTGCTTGGACGCAGGATCAATATTCGTAAGCAGTATCTGGACTCCGAAGCCAGGTAACATAATGGCCCAGTTAGCCCCTAAAGCAGTGCCAACGGCCATTGATCAAATCATTCTGCAAACTTTGAGTGCTTGGTAGGGTTTAGGGTGCTCAGTACAGAAAATGTCTTTTCCGGGCTGATTCAGATAAGTGTAGAGCAGGTTTGGAAAGGAATTTTGTGATTTCGCCTTTGAGTGTCTCTTCTGAAAACGCAAGATGTCCTGCATTGGCTGTTTGTTTCAGGGACTTATGTTGGGTTCCATCTTCTAGACTTAGTAAGTCTCTTAACATCGGTCAAAGAAAATGGGAGCTGCTGTAGGGTTTATAGTGTTTAGGGTCAGGGGGACTTAGTAAGTAGGTTAACCTTGGAAAAGAACATGGTGGCTGCTTTAATTGTTTTTAGGGTGAGGGAGACTTAGTAAGTAAGTTAATGTGGGAAGGACAAAATGGAAGCTACTGTAGGTATCCGGGGGCTTAGTGAGTAGGTTGATATAAGGTAAAGCTGGGATTATCATATGGCTTTTAGGGCCTAGGGAATACAGTACAACTAAGTCCGCCTGACCCTCCAAGTAGGAAGAAACTCATGTACCCCCAAGAACCATAGAAACAGGAGGTTAAGATGAGTAAACGTTGGGTTGAGGATTTAGGTCGTGGATTCCAGCCGCGATGCCACTTTGCTTCATCGAATTGATGTGGGCGTTGGTGTATGTTTGCTGAGTGGCTTAAGAAAGGGTCTACAAGAAATGTCTTTGTTGGTGCGCATTGAGCTAAAAGACATTGTTTGTTTTTAGAAGGGTATGTGTACAGGTGGGTATGAATATTCTAGACCTGCAAGCCAACCCTCTTTGTAAACAACAGGTCCTTCTTCAATCCCTACAGGGTGGGGTAGGTATACTCTCCCTCAAGTAGATAGATATATGGGGTATATGCGGATCTTGTTATAATATACCCGAAGCCATATTCTATCTACCCATTTTCGACTACACGTGCTTATGAGACATTCACCTTGTGAGGATGCTGGACCACATCTACGCCTGCAGCACCAAGAATGCCATCTTCAAGTGGCGTGAGTGAGGGGTTTAGGGCTTAGGGTAGCACAGAGAGGTACTGGCGAAATATTGGGCACATATTTTGGTGTTATGGAAAAGAAAATGAAAACTACGACAATGGGGTTGTATACGGGTTATATTGTGGTTATATATTGATAATGGAAAGGAATTACTGGAAACTACTATTTAGGGTTTATGGTTAGGGATTATATGGGGGTAATGGAAAAGAAAGTTCAAACTATTATATCATGGCAGTGTTTATATTGGGGTTATAGTAGTATAAACGGAATATAGGACCTAGTGGGGTTATAGTGGGATAATGGAAAAATGGAAGCTACTATGTAGGGTATAGCCTTCATGGTTTTGCGCTATGGGGTCGCCCAACGCATGCCTCTTTGGTATGGTCGACCAGCTTGCAAAGAGACAAGGAGCTCTCGCTGCACTTCTAAGCGTGCAGTGTTCCCACAATTGTAAAAGAGCAGCTGTCTCCATGGGCTTCCCAATATCGACAGGGTATTGGCTGAAATATCAGGCTTTCTGTTGTTAGCTAAACCCTAAACCCTAAACCCAAGCCCTAAACCCAGATCCTGCATGACCTGGAGTGCCCTGAACCGCGGGAAGTATGGTACCACGCAGGGTCTTTAGCGTGGAAAGTATCATTCGGCGTGTTGACTTGTGCGGGGCGGCCCTAAACCTTCTAAAGCCCTAAACCCCAAAACCTAAGGGTTGAGCTTTTCTAAGCCTGTGCACTAGACTTGGCCTGGTAGCTAAGTAGATCGCCTTTAATGCGTGGAGCATAAAACGAGGGCTTCTGAAAAAGTCAATTGGTGGGGTTTTCAAATAAAGGATCGTAGAGTATCAGGATCATCGATCATCGGGATTCCCCTAGATATGGAAACTGCCATATCACCCTGATTGCAGTGCTGACCTTTATCCCAACCCCTAAACCTCTAAATCCCAAATCCTAAACCCCTAAATCCCAAATCCTAAGCCCCGAAATCCCAAATCCTAAACCCCTAAATCCCAACCCCTAAACCCCTAAATCCCAAATCCTAAACCCCTAAATCCTAGGACCCCTAAGTTTAGCCAGGGAACTCAGAAGCTTCGTACATCATGGTCGTGAACATCCTCCTCGAAGCCAGCATGATTTTTGAGTCATAGTCTATACGTCTTAAATGGGTTCTGTAAGGGATTGTATGGGTTTTAGGGTTTAGGGTCTAAAGTCCTTAAGGGGGATTATAGTTTATATAGGAGTGTTACAGGAGTTATTAAGGCGGACACTAGGCGTTTAGACTATATCTCATTTGGAAAGTTAGCTAGCCCCTGGTTGCCTGATACGAGGATTTCCCCAAGTCAAGGGATCCCTTGTTGGGTGGTCTTCCAGCCTATTTTAGAGACCTTCTTTATGGAAATTTCCATGCAAGTAACCCAATCCCTCCACGAAGGTCTGAGATTTCTGATTCAATTTGTTCTACGGGTTGATGAGGGCGATGCTGTATGCTCCGATCGCAACCCGTCATAGATTTACAAGGTGACCCCGGCTTTATTTACATGGGCTTCCAATTCTGGTCGGCTAGCTTCAGATTGTATGAGCTGTAATCTAAACTCCTTAAAGCTCTTCTTTTTCGACTTGTCCAAAGCCCTTAAGCCCTAAACCAGAAATCCTAAACCCAGAAGCCCTAAACCCTAAGCCCTCAACCCTAAATCCTAAACCCTTTGAAGCCTTGAATCCCACAAGGGTGGTTGTCACAATTATGGTCCCTTTTTGGATCCCTAGGCACCTAATATTTAGGGTACCCAAAACAGAGACCATAATTTTGACAACCACCCATATAACCCATTGTAGTAGTTTCCATGTTCTTTTCCATTATCCCCCATATAACCCCAATATTAACCTAATGGGTACCATAATTTTGACAACCACCCACAAAGAGAGCCTCCATCCTTTACCGAACCTGGGCGTGCAACGCGGAGCAAGGCGAGCCTTCCGCCGAAAAAGCAGTGTTGGTTTAGGGTTTAGGGGTTTAGTGTCTAGGGAGCAGGGGTTTAGGGGTTTTGGGTGTAGAGTGTAGGGGTTTAGGGTTTAGGGTTTAGGGGTTTAGGTTGTAGGGGCTTAGGGTTTAGGGTGTAGGGGTTTAGGGTTAGGGTTAGGGGTTCAGGCTGAAGGGGCTCAAGGCTTAAAGAGGATTCAGGGCTTATGACGTGCTAAACCCATGCTTCCAAAATGTTCCGGAAGAGTTGCCTATGTGGCAACTTTGGGATGTAGGAGTGATGGGTTGAGGGTTTAGGGTTCCCCTACTTCCCCCCCTCTAAACTACCCCCCCCCCGGTTCCCCCTGATTAAACCTTAATAAAGCCTAATTTTTCGTAAGTAGCCCTAGTTAAGGAGGAAACTTATGGGGGTGGTAGTATATAGGTGGGGGTAGTAGGGGAATCCATGAAATAGGTTGTGATTGCCTTCGGGTTTATAAGCTTTCAAGAGCCGCATTCGTTCTCCTGACCCCTTGCGCAACTCAGGGTCCCCGATTCACTCTTAAGATTTGGCAAAACTATGCTCTAAAACTCTAAAGCAATAACCCTGAATCCTAAAAACCCTAAACCTCAAGAAGGACCATCAGGTTGATAACCTACCTATTTCTGCACGAGAACGCCTTACAAAACCCCACCTAAATATCTGCGATTCTTATTGGTGCAAGATTTTAATCCTCCATGCCTCATGCCTATACCGTAAAACCTCAACCATATCATGAGCAAACCGCAGTCCTGCCCCAGAAGACGTGTTCGCAGATCGTTGTCAGCGGCCCTCATCGCGAAACATTTATAACCCTAAGGCTCAAAATAGCCCAAAAGCATCCAAAAGCCTTGTATAGTATGGTCTTTGGGCCCAAAATCCTTATACTATGAGTCCTTAGAGCCTGAGGGTAAACATTTTTCATCGGGATCCAAATGAGCTTGCGGAAGAGAGACTTTGATAAGGGGTCTCAGTTAGGTTTAGGGTTTTTAGGGTTTTTAGGGTTTATGGGTTTAGGGCCTCAACTACGTACACCCTAAGCCTAAACCTGAAAGAACAGCGCTTCATTCATCATCAGCGCCCCTAGTATTTCGGATACCCGCCTAAAATGACTGCCAGCGCACGATTTAGGGTCAGTGTTTTGCAGACCGGGGGATAGGCGTCAGCCATTTTTTCGGTGTTGTTGTTTCAGACTCGAATACATGCAAGCAAGGACAGCACTGAAATCATAGCCAAGTTGTCGTTCATGTTCCCTTACAGTTGTTACTCCGCCTACATATACGTTAGCACTAGCGTTTCGTAATAGTTAATTGAACCCCCGGAAACCCTAAACCCTAAACCCTATAAACCTCGGAGGGCCGGATCAGTAAACCCAAAGCTAACATCCAGGACCTTGAGGAAACCTGGCTACAACGCCGGGTGGAGCCTTTGGCTGGTTTAGGGTTTAGGGCTCAAGGTTTAGGGTTTAGGGGTTTAGGGTGTTGGGTTTGGGCAGGGGGTAGGGTTCAGGTTTGAGGGGTTCAGGGTTGAGGGGTTCAGGGATTGCCATTGAAGTTAAGCCGAACATGGCAGCCAGGGAAGAAAGCTAAATAGGTAGAGCTTGGGGCAATATAGGTGCCTGGAGATTTGCCGGGAATGGAGGGCCCAATGGGAATTTCATAGAAATTGAAACGGAAGCCTGTTCATATACAGGATTATGTGGGGTTTGGATGTGGAGGACACACTTGATAAACTGTCAAGGGGCGAGGTGTGGCAGCAATTATATGTGGGGAGCTGGTTGCTGTCTTGGCATTGCTTGCAGACCGCTTAGATCCAGCAGAATCTCTTGAAAGATGAGTTTTGGTTTAAAAGCGGCCTTGATGGGACTTCCATGTTAGTTCGGGAGACGGCATAAGAGCAGTGGACTTGAGGATTCCTATCATGATTTAGGGTTTAGGGTTCTTACTGAACAGCCCATGCTCGACTGGACCAAATGTTGCTATTTTTGCTTATTCGCGGCCCCCTGCCAGGCCATCTGCATGACTTTCCCAGAACTTTCCGCAAAGCAATGCAGGTTCCCCGTGCCCGTACGCATCAAATTTTCAAAACCTCAAATCCCAAACCCGTATGCCATAATCCTCTAGCGTCAGACTCACAAAGTGGCATCCTTACTCTAAGGACCCCCGAAAAGAACCCCAATTTTACCTACACCTCCCCTTATTTGCCCGCAGCATCTTCATGTTACGTGTGCATCTACGGTCATAGCATCCGTAT
>CAJNIZ010030802.1:56042-73696 GCA_905231905.1 Symbiodinium pilosum
GCTCCAGGGGCGTCCAGGGGCCTTCGGGGGGTCCAGGGACGTCGAGGGGCCTCCAAAACCCCCAAAAACTTAGCAGAAACACCGTTTTGAACGAAAAATGCGCCCGCCGCGTACCGCCAAAGCCTCGAACCTTGGGCGAGGCTGAAATTTCATGCGGGATGGTCGGGCTGGACTAGGCCACCCACCATGGCAGGGGGGGGGGGGTTGGCCAGGCTGAGGCGTGTTTGCAAGGGGGAGTAGAGGGGGTTTTTAAAGGGATCCGAATATACGGGGCGTACTTAATAGGAGGGAGGTGAGGGCGTCTTATTTTAGGGAGAGCAGAGTATGGCTTCTGCCCCCAAACCTAGCATAGGCTGCCTGTTGACGAGGCAGCTTACGCCCCAGACCTGTCACCAGTGCAAACCTAAGCCTGCGTAGCTAGTTCCTATACCCTGGTTTAGGGTTGGGGGCTTAAAAGTTGAGTTTGGGTTTTTTAATAGGGTCCGTCTATCCCAGAACTTGCTCTTTGCAAAAACCTCTCATCTTCCCTGAGAAGGGCTCTGGGTTCAGGGTCTAGGGTTCAGGGTTTAGGGCTCAGTCATCTCAAATTCTACAGCATCATACCCAAGCCCCGAGTGGAAAGCAAAAGAAAGATCAAGAACCTACTGGCGGTCAGTAGGGAATGCAGCAATGGGACCGCTATGATGGTCCCTGGCAAAACTGACCATTACAATGTAGCCACACGCCGAACAAACCACCACAAAGGTAACCCTGAGCCCATTATATCCCCGACTTTGCATTTAACTTTCCATTTTCTGTTCCATTAGATTCTCCATTTCTTGCCAACCTAAACTCTAAACCACCACTCAGAAAAAAGACTCTGAGGACGCCCGTCGTGAAAGGGAAGTTCGAAAACTCATCGCCCAACCCAACTGGCGGGAGGTGCTTCGATGGTCTTGGGTGTACGGCTTGCAGGTTTGGACGGCTTGTGTACGGAAGTTTGCAAGGGATGGGCTGAAGAATTCATGAGGCTTGGGTGAGGTTCGTCAAGGACTGGTTCAGGTTGGGCCTGTGTGCCCGATATGTTGGCATTAGCAGAACGGACGTTTCTTCAGCCCGCCGGCAAGAGAATGATCCGGCAAACTACACCCTACACTTCGGCGCATTTAACATGCAAGTTCGTCCTAAACGGGTTCTTATCCCGATGTCTAGGTTTCAAATTACATCTTTACACTCTGAACTCCTGGGCCTTAAGCCCTCCATGTAGAGCGCAGCTGCCACTTCCTGGGCATCTGGGTATGGTAAATGCTCGGATGGTGTTGCGTGGAAGCTCTCATGTGTATGTGGGCAGAGAGGACGCCTGCTCAAGTCACGAGCTATTAGACTTCAAACCCCTACCTAAAGTCCCCCTTAAGTAGATAGAATATGGGTTATATGGGGATCTTGTTATAATATAATATACCCAAACCCATACTGTATCTCTTCAGGGGGACTATACCCATATCCCTCCATGCAAGCATTAGTTTTCAGAATTCCCCAAAAGCAGTCATTGCCAAGGGGACGTACACGCACAATTGAACTGACGCGCCCTTTGCGTGCAGTATTTTTGAGGAGCCAAAGTTCCTGCGCTTGGGCCCAGACCGTAGAGTAGCCCTAAACCCTAGGCCTCAAAACCTACATACAGTAGCTTCCCTTTCAATTTCCGTTTGATTCTCCATTATTCCGAAACCCAGTAGCCTTGCCTAAGATGCCACGCAACAAAAACTGCAATTTGCTCCCAGGCCTGTTGGCTTACAGTCTATAGTCCTTCTTAAGTAGCTAGAATATGGCTTTGGGTATATTAGACTTAGACTTAGATCCCCATATAGCCCATATTCTATCTACTTAAGGGGGACTATAGGGTTAAGGGAGTAGGTTGGGCCATTCTCCCTTTGCTGTGGGGTCTTTGATGAAGGGGCAATTATGACTCCCATCACCTGTTCTGGTAACAGCTACTGCAAGGGGGATGACCTAAAGTGTAGGTATTCACACGACTCCCATAAGCTTGATTCCACCTAAACCCTAAACCCTAGACCCTAGACCCTAAACCCAACCTCAAACCCTTCTCAGGCCAAGGGAAGAAGGCACATCCATGTTGGAGCCATGTGCCATGATCCTCAAGACTTTGATCATGGAAACCTTAGGGTTTAGGATTTAGGGTTTAGGGTGGTGTTTCTGGAATTCACCCCCCCCCTTCCAATACGGCACAGTGTTTAAGGCCTGGGGAGTAACTTGAGACTCCAGGCAGTCAATGTACACATAGCAAACCCGTCCGGCACGCTGTCTTCTAGGTGCCTTGAGTCCTCGCGGGGTCAGCTGTAATTCTGGAGGAAAGGCCCGCCCTATGTTATAGGCATCATTCTGCATTTTCAGCAAACCTTCAGCTTCGACACTCACCCCCTCCCAGTATTTCAGGCTTTCAGATTCATCAGTCCTTATAAAGCCTTAGAAAGGGCTAATGCGTGTTATGGCTCACAGCCAAGAACCCTAAACCCAAACCTTAAACCCCAAGAACCCCAAACCGCGTACGCTCGTGGCCAGTTGGACACAGATGACGGCGAGGACGAGGAGTTGTCGGTGACTGATATCGAGGTGCGGCCTTGCCTATTACAACTATAGTAGGGACTACTACGGGAATGTAATATAGGGTTCTATAGCAGGGATGATGAGGAAAAGAAAATGGCAACTACTATTAAAGGATTATATAGGGATAACGGAAAAGAAGATGGGAACTACTGTATTTAATAGGGTATATAGGGGTTATATAAGCCCATTTATCTGAAGAAGCGCGAAAAGTTGCCAGTATGATTTTCCAACAGTTCTTACATACGTATAGTACGGTATAGCCCAAAGTTAGATTTTACGTACTCACGCCGACTGTACCTTAAATGGATTTATTGTCCCCTCAGTTCGCCGTCTTCTCATGACATTTGCTAGAAACAGCATAAGCTAAGAATCTACTCTGCAGGCGGCGCATGCGGCCTTGTTACGAAAGACGCAGTCTGCATAGACGCAGCTGAGTAATATCTTTACAGAGATGCGATGACACCTCCCAAGCCCTAGGGGTTTAGGGTTGAAGGTAAGCCCTGAACCCTAAACCTGGTAAGCCCTGAACCCTAAACCTCAAAGCTTGAAACCTGAACTTTTAAACAAAGATAACCCCCCCATCCCTCATATGACCTCTATAAAACCAAGTATGGCCCCTATCTAACCCTACATAACATGATAAATCCCTCGTATACTGCCTAGTAAAGCCACAAGCCCGGTGATGAGTTCTTGAGGAGTTCCGGCTCTTTGACTTAACGGAGGATGATGCTGAAGATCCTGGGAGCTAAGAAAAAGCTGCGGGCTCCAGGCTTAGGCGTGTGCAGTCGAAGCCAAAAAAAGGTTAAGTAGGGACATGACTCCAATAGCGGCGAATGAAACAGAATAGACAATGGAAATGGAATGGAAACTGGAATTATGTAGCGCATTCATTGGGATAACCACAAGTGAGCTGCAAGTGGGCCGCAAGATGATATGTGTGTGTACTTAGGCCTTTGAGTATACTTTCTAGGATTCAACGCATAGACGTTGGGGTTTAAAGTGGCTATGTTGAGGACATAGGGTTTCGGGCATAGCGATGAGGGTTTAGGGTTTGGAGCAGAGGCCTGATGTTGAAAAGGGGGGAGAGATGCCTGAATGGCCCAAGGCCACTATGCGGAAAGTTTATGAGAAAGCTGGGATCGCGTGTTTCCAGGTTTCATGGGTTGATGCGGCGCCCCAGTGGTTTAAGAGCTTTGAAGAATATGTCAAACTCTTGTGATGCTTTCTTCAACACACAAAGTAGACCAGACATTTGCCCAAACCCCGGGAAAAGTCAGATAACAAGCTATCATTAGTAATTTCTGATCTTACATAGCACCCCGGTAAGAGAGGTCACAAGGACTGCGTAAACCCAAGCCCTCCACCCTCATTTCTGTAACCTCTTAAGCCCTAAATCAGAATCCAAGGCAATTCCAGGAGGGGAGTCACCATGTAGCGAGCTTCCATAAGCCTTCTATACCCATGATGTAGCTCCCCATTGTACTTATATACCCCTGACATACCCTTTATATAAAGGGTGCCCCTCCTGTACTTGGTCTTAGCAGAACCTCTCAACTTTCAACCCCACCTGCATGCAACACCCATTCCCTATAGTTTTGTGGGTTTTTACCTACGAAATCTTGGATCTACTGGGGACACGTCAAGGGGTGCGATGAAATCTTGCCTCAAAATCCCAGCATAACCCCTATATACCCATAGATACCCCGTACGCAGACCCTGTATACAGCCGATATACACCATATCTACAGAGGAAAGGTTTAGCGCTGAGGGTTTTGTGTGCGTAGTATGTCATGCCTTAACCCTCAAGCCAGGGGCTTTATGACTTAGTCTAAGTCAGTGTAGAACTTGGGGTACGGCAATACGCTTTGTCCTAAAACCGTTAATCTGGAGTTAATGTTAGCCTGCTGGTGCTTCCTTGCTTGTACTCTCAGAGACAACGGGAACATGCTCCCTGCTTTGTTTCATTTATTCCCTACTAACCCTAACTCCAAAACCATCCCCTGGTAACCAACAGCAAGTTTTGAGCTTATGCTTCAGGCCCGTGGCATGAGCTAACATGAGTCATGGTCTCCCTGGGGCTTGGGGTTTAGGGTTTAGGGGCAGGGGGCGTGTTTCTTGGGACTATCATCTGGATTATTTAGGAATTACTGTACGGATCCATACTAGGCTCCAGAGAGTTGTTCGAGGAAGGCCTCCCTAGACCTCAATTCTTGAACCGTGCTGCCTCACGCTACTATAATACTTGTTGGCGGCGCAGATTCATGAGCGCTCTGGTGTTTATTGCAGAGCTTGGTATTGCTTGCACAACCTCAAAGTGTAAAGTGCACTGCTCTTACTGCGCCCCTTCAGGGTCCACAGTTTTGAGAACAGTCCCTGTATTTTCCACACCCAACAGGAACGCTTTGTGAGTGCTTGGTACTGGAGTTTTGGCACGTTTTCTCCAGTTTGTGCGTGTATGTGAGCAGCTTTTTCCGCAGTGTTCCGCAAGCGTAGATATGGTAGTCTGTAAAATGAATTTGGACTTAACAATGCACTGCAAACGCAGTCTTTCCCTGCTTGTAAATGTCCTCTGCAAAACAGCCCGTGACTTCCAGAACTCCCACATAAGTCCAGGAAACTGAGTTAGTTTGTCTCTAGACCCGTTGCCGCGGGTTGCCATACAAAACCTACCTGCTACCTGCTACCGATGCTGATGGCGGGTAAGAAAAGAAACGTGAGTGAAGGGGTAACCGAGCTGGCATTGCCGTTTGTAGCATTTGGAGATCTCGAAGGGCTGCAGAAGGTCGTCCCAGTTGACTTTGATTGGGGCAGTGTATGTGGAGCATTGCTACTTCACGGGGCTATGGAGGCAGGATTCAGAGCAAAGACTGACAGCATGCCATGCTTTCACAGGATGGTGGAATGGATGGTGGAGCAAGGGGCCGACCCTCATGTAGAGGTGCCGCATGCTCATACAGAAGTTCCAGATCCTGCAGGTTCCATCAAGGTCATCGAGGGGACGCAGACGGCAACTTCGCTCGCCCTGGAATTCTTCAAAATGAGCAAGGGGCATCGTGACTGCACCAGCTACCTTCGGCAGCTCTTGCCTGTCTTGGCTGGCTGCAGCAAAGTAAAGCGACAAAAGGTTGCGATTGATAGGACAACTCTCGAGCGATGGGAGGGCATCCGGAACAAGGTTGATACTCATAACGTGTCTTTTGAGGCTGCGGATGGAAAAGTGACAGCTCATGATGTTGTGCTGCTGGTGGCTTCGCCCGTCTTAGCAGCTATGCTTGGGTCTGCCATGGAAGAGGGCACCAGCAACTGTATTCAAGTCAAAGATTCGTCAGCTGATGCTGTGTCCCTATTCTTGGATATGGTGTACATGAGCGCGACTGCCAGTGATTTCAACTACAAAGCAGTTCTTGGGGCTTTAGACCTTTCTCACCGATGGGAAGTGCCTAGCATCGTTAGGATTTTCGAGGACTTGCTTCAAGACATGATTACTAGCTCAAGCTTCGCTGAAATCGCAGAGTCGGCGGCATTGAAGGGCTTGGACGGCTTGAAGGAGGCATGCATCAAGTTTGCGAGGACAAGCAGTGATGTCCAGGCTTCAGTGACTTGGGGCGTTGATTAATGAGTAAGCCTTTTTTTGGGGGGGGGTCGTAATTTAAGCTCTCTCTATAGCTAAGCCATATTCAAGCAGGGGACATTTGTAGTTTTAGGCGGATCCTAGTCACTTGCCAGTCTGCGGAGTGTTCTCCACGGACTCCAGCTTTCAAAGCTTTTTCTTGCTAAACATTTTCCATGTGTTCTTGCAGACCTCTCTCTTCGCAATATGGAACGTCCCCCTCGGGAATTTGCATAAGGTGGGGACCCCAATATAGACTCCAACATATTATCATCTTGGTTGGAGCAAAACGGGCCCCTACCAAAATGGGCCCGTGTCAAAACAGGCCCTACACTTCCAAAAAAATCCAATATTAATAGTAGTAGTAGCACTAGTAGTAATAATAATAATAATAGTGCTCGTGATAGTAATAATATAGTAAGGTTGAACAGCGCAAGCTGCACCCAGCGGTAATGAAGCTTCTCGGCGCATCGTCAACGGCCGAACCGCCAACTAAGAAGCTGAGGACTCTCTGATGCTCTGTCATGCTGGGTTACGTTAGGGTATAGGGTCTAGGAGTGATGGCGAGGCTGCCAGAGCGACCAACCTGCGTCATGGCTCCAACTTAGGGAACAATGTTTTAGGGGTCTGTGTTAAGGGTGGAGCTGCGCAGATTTCACCAGCAGTTGGCTTCAAACTTCATAGTTGGCGTGACAAGCAAATCTATCAAATGTAACAAGCAAATCTAACCAATACGCATGAGAGCCAGTTTTCCTGACAGTGTGTCAACCCCTGATGCTGAATTATTTGCTATGTGCCCTTCACCTTCCAATTGCATTTTGTCTGACTGCCTGCAACTGACATGAAGATTGCTTTTGCCGCGCGGGAGCAATGCTGATAGCGCGCGGCACATGCATCAGTCTCTGATGGCGAGAAAAGGTGACAGACTTGAGCATCGAACGTGCGTGGTTGGGTTCTGGGTTTAGGGTTGATATGCAGTTTTTCAGTCCGCTCCTCGCTGGCTTGCAACAGCGAAGGCTTGTGGAGCCTAGCGGGGTAAGGGCAGGGCACATATAGGATCACAGTTCGCAATATAGAGTAATACTGCATCCACTGTGGGTGCACAATGTGTGACAAGAGAATTAGTTATGTTCTTACTTTAGTACCCTTCAATTGAGGAATATGTCTAGTAGCTCCCAAGCCATATAAGAGGTCCTAATATCATGTATATTGGCCACATTTCTTACTTAAGGGGTATTGGGCTCTCTGGATCGGACAAGAGCCATGATGCCTCCATGCGCCTGTATTCCACGCTTTTGGCAAATTTCGGCAGCCTCGTCACATGCGCCCAGGAAGTGTTCCTTGGCCATCCAGATTTCGAGCTTTGCAGCTTTCTGTTTGTTCTGTTTGTCTGTGTGAGATTTGTTTCAAGAACTGATGTCTAAACTTTGAACCTGAGTTCCCTTCGGGCTCTGAACCTCCGACAGATTATCCCCGATAATGTCGCGGCTTCCCTTCTGTCATTTCCCATCCCGGAATATAGTAGTTTCCATGTTCTTTTCCAGTTTCCCTATATAACCTATATTGCACTATATTATCCCAATGTTACCCTGTATTCCCCCTTAAAGCCTGGACAGAAGCCAGGCCTTTCTACCGGCCTGCCAACTGCTTTGACTGCTTGCGGGAGGAGGTGCCTTCACTTAATGTGGGAGCCTGATTAGTGCACCCCCCCCAAACGAAAAGGGTGGAGCCCTTATGATAAAAAAAAGGCATCAAAAACGAATTGGGTGTCTGGGAGATCCTATGGCTCCTACTAAAATCAAAAAAGGAAGAGGGATCCTTCCGCTTCTATTGAATCCATAAGGATTTGCTCAGTCTAGCTTTCAAGACGAGAATAGGAAGGGCAGGGTCCTCGGTCTATGAGTTAAGCGGCCTGGTCTTGAAAACCTGGTGAAAGCAATTACCATCGAATTAAAGTCATAGAAAACCTTTTCGAAATCAATGAAAAATAATTTGATCAACACCTTCCCTAGAATTTTCCGGCAGAAAACAATGCTTCATTGGGACCCTCCCCAAATCGAATAGGGGGTCCAGAATACTAGTCAAAAAGTGTTACTGTATTGGGAACCCCCGCACTAATCAGGATTCAACATTACTGGTTGTTAATTAGTAGGGAAGGAAAAGGATTCGAAATCAACATTGAAACTAAGCTATTGTTGAGACTCATTTTTGACGGCGACTTACAAATAGCCCAACCCCGCCGCCGCAGCTCAGCCCCATGCAAAAAACCTCAACTCTAAAACCTGAGACTCTTAAGCCCAGCTGTCACAACCCTAAACCCTGGACCATATTGAATTTCAAGCAAAAACCTACACTGCGTAAACCCCAAAGCCGAAAACCTGGATGGGAAAACACCCAAGTCAGAACCAGGAGATATAGGGTTTAGGTTTCAGGCTCAGGATATCCGCTATAATCAGATTAGTTGGAGGGTCAGGAGGGCTTAGTAAGTATACGTCTTACCCGAGAATCCATATTATGAGCCCAGTTATCGTGGTTGCTTCCTTTCTTGCTCAGAGCTCCTGACCCTCCAAGTCTCGTTTCATGGTATACCCATAGACCCGAAACATCCTGAAACTCAGAGACCTGAAGCGGGAGGTCTTGTCTTTGCTGGCTGACGCGCCCGCCTACCTGGTACATGCGGAAGGGCCAAGAGCCTCGACATCAATCACGAGCTTGGAGTCAGGTTCAGGATGGATGTGAGGCTTTTAAGGTCTAGGGTTCAGGGTTTTGTGCAGGGCTTAGGGTTTGGGTCTGACCGAACTTTGGGGAATTGTGGGAAACGGAATGGATCAGAAAACGGAAGCTGAAATGGATACTGGGTTTATATTGGGCTTGAGGCCGTAGGGCAAACCCCTGGCTCCCTTTCGCAGTCCCTCTACCATTCTCCCCTAGAAGAATGGGATATGGCAAAGAAAGTGAATCCTAAACCTCAAATCCTAAACCCTAAGCCCTAAACCTCCTGTAGTCTTTAGGATTGTGGGTTGATGTCTTTGGGTTCAGGGTGGGTTCAAGGCTTTAGGTTGCAAAGGTGGCAGGTCTAAGGGCTTAGGGGTTAGGGCTAAACTTAAACTGAGTGGGTTCTAAGGCTCTAAAGGGTTTTAGGGGTTTAGGGCTTTAGGGTTTAGGGTCTAGGGCTTCAGAAGCGAGTTTTGGGCTTGAAGTTGGAGGAGGGTTCGTTGGGGTCTGGACAGCAGTCGCCTCCTGCAAGTAGTGAAAACTCTCTTGGCTACTAGGGGCATTATTATTACAGGGTTGTTTCGGAGTTGTCGTTTGCTTTCTGGTTCTTAGGAGGGAATAAGCGAATACCTCATGCAGGTATTATGTCGGGATGCTATTCCCGTAGTCCCTACTAAGAACCAGTGGGCTTGTGGATTTAGAAATCAGAGTTTGGAAGGTTGCGGCATGCTGTGACAGGACTCAGGGCCTTTCTATGCACATAGATCTCCTACGCACCCCAATGGGCGGCAGAGAGTTGACTTTCTTGACAGTAATGCGTGCTTAAGAGTCATATTGGGATAATGGAAAAGAAATGGAAAGTACTATAGTATATGATGAGATAATGGAAAAGAAAAGTGGAAATTACAATCATGTAATAATAGGGTTTACAACATAACCCTAACCCGAACATGAACCCAAGCCCACGGGGCTTTCCAGTTCATTTTCCTGCCTGACAGTATTCTTCCAACTGGGATGCTGCGTTTGGAAAACAGCGTGCCCAAACAAAACATTAAGCCTGCCAAGTGAAATTGTATGGGTTTGTTGTCGTAGACAACTGCACGTACCGTAGCTTGAGGCCCTAAACCTCAAAACGCATGCCATAGTCTCCAAACCTCTTCCCTAAACATCCCTGAACCACCCTAAACCCTAAGCATTGAACCCCGAACCCAAAGCCCTAAACCTTAAACCCTAATCCTTAAACCCTAAAACCTAAATAGTAGTTTCCATTCTCTTTTCCATTATCCCTAATTAACCCCATTATACTATTGTTGCCAAACCCTAAACCCTAAACTTTAAACCTGAATCCCGAACCCTAAACCCCTAAACCCTACTCCTCACTCCAGTAGTAGACTCACAGGAAGGCCTTGGACTTCAGGCGAAGCTGGGAGGGAGAACGGGAAAAAGAGATCAGGGTTGGGGTTTAGGGTTATAGGGTTTAGGGGGGTTAGGGTTTAGGGTTATAGGGTTTGGGGTTATAGGGTTATAGGGTTTAGGGGGTTCAGGGTTTAGGGTTATAGGGTTTGGGGTTACAGGGTTATCGGGTTTAGGGTTTGGGTTTGGGGTTCAGGGTGCATGCGTGCGTGCACGTAAGAAGTGTTTAGAGTTGAGGCGGTAAGAGCGAGTCTAACTTCGGGGTCTTGGGCTATGTAAAGGTTGGGGGCTTGGATTTAGGCGGTAAGGGTGTAGCATAGCTATTTCGACAGCAAGACTTCTTCAGAAGGGAATGCACGCGCAGCTTCAAAGAGCACCCTCGCATTTGGGTTTCTTCCATACCTTTCAGACAGGATCGGATCATAAGAATGAAGCAGAAAGATCAATGTGGGTTTTTAGCCACGGGTGGTGCAGACAAGCTTCCGATCTACGGTGGATACTAAAAATCCTGCATGACCCTAAGAACCTTATACCCTTGGAAACAATGGTACTATAGTATACTAAGGTCATGCAGGATTTTTAGTATCAACAGTATTAGCTTCATAGTTTCCGAGGTTCGGGCCAGGCTACTAGCTGCTAGCTAAAGAGTTCCCAACGAAGCTGCACAATTGAGGTCAACTACAAAAAAAGGATTTGACATTAGCTTCAGATCTACAGGTGAGCCTATGAGCTTCAGAGCTTCAAAATCTAGGGTCCTAACTGACTATTGGCCCCTTACCTGCTTCCTGGCTCCTAACTATGGACCTTCAATTGGGTTTGTAGGGTTGTAGAAGGTATATGATAGGTGTACAAGGACCCCTGGATTAAGAGCCCATACTAGAGACCCATAGTTCCAACCTTAGACAAAGCTTGGGTCCTTCTTAGCAAGCAAACCAGGCGGTTCCTCCGAGGTTGGCTTTTTGCATGGCTCCCTCGGAGCACGACTGGATTGCCCTTTGGGATCACGAAGGGTCAGCGTACTGCGGCACCCGAAGAACTGGAGGCTATCACCTTTTGCAACCCTTGCTACTTCTTCAAGGATAACACATTCAGATCTATGATCATGACCTGCCATCGAGCTGAGGAGTCCCTATCATCGCATCTACTTACATAAGCGCATTAGCAGCACCCGTGGAAACAAGCTGGTTCACTTCCAGGACGATGGCTGTGTGCACTGCGAGGTTATTTCTCCTGGAATATATGACAATCCTGGCTTCGCAGAATCTCACACAACATGCCATTTCCCAAAAGAAAGGAAGTCCTTGAGTACAAAGTTTTCATACAACACGGAGGCTGCCTCACCATGGAGAAGTCCTCAGGTTCAGGGTTTAGGCGCTGAGAAATCCTTCAATGCAAATGCCTAAGCCTAAAGTATGGCTGCAACTGCGTTCGTAGTCTGGCCGGTTGAATTCAGAGGTGGCGTGCAACATGCGGCATGTTTAGGATCTGAAGTTTTCACAGGACGGGCCGCTTGAGGCTTCTGACGTAGCGTTGAAGATTTGGTATTGTGAAAGTTAGCTATCATCTCCAACAGTCAGAGAGCAGGACCAACGCTTCATTCTAATTGATTGAGTGTATAGTCCCCCTTAAGATAGAATATGGGGTAGAGGGGGATCTTATTGGTATATGCCCAAAGCCAGAATCTATCTACTTACGGGGGACTATACATTCCTTAATTCTTTTCCCTCTAGGAGGCCCACAACCCCGCCTTTTGTGGAGCATGTTGCCCGGTCCAGGTGCCTTGCAACCTCCGGATGCGAAGACTGTGAGGTACGACTGCCAGCCAAGACCCAGGACCCCAAAATCACAGGTAGGGACAAGCCCAAGGCCAATAAGAAGGATGACAGTATTTGGGGCCCCCTACACATGGAAGCTACCATTGAATATGGTGGATGGAGGAAACCATGAATATCCGCGAAAATCTGTATTTGCCATGGTTTGAATTCTTGGGGCTAATATAGGGTGGTACAAGATTTCCTCCACACGCATCATCATATGGTCCCGCAGAACACAGTAATACCAAAATAGCACTCGTGATCGGTTCCTGGCGCATGTACTACTCCTTCCAACGTGAACTCTAGACCCTAAGCCCTTCTGTGAAGGCTTTGCTGTCTGCCGAACACTCATGTACATACGCACTACAAAGCCGGTGGCAAGTTCGGAATGAGGAACAGGTTGTCAGAGGCGTTGGGTTTTGAAAGGCATTTGTCCTTCCAAAAGTCCGGGCATGCAGGCCCAATGTTGTGAGGCCAAAGACCTGCCGCATGGAGCAAGGCCGCTATCACCTCTTCAACGCTCCTTAATGCATGAGCCCTAAGCCTTATAAACCCAAATACTCCACGCCAACAAACGCTCTTTGACTTTTATCCCCAAGCCTTACGCCCTAAACCCCAATACGCTACGCCAACCCATGACCCAGCTGCCTGTGGGGTGAACAGGACCAAGGGGAGACTGCTGTTTGCCAGCTGCTCTTCTTCCAGTCTACAACGCCTTGCCCCGGAGCTTCTGATCCTCGCAGCCGCATAATTTCTGGTTTAGAGTAGGGTTGTATGGCGTAAGGATTTAGGGTTTGGCGGTAGGATGGCTTACACCTCATTCAAAACGGCTTGGCATTTATTTGTAGACTTCTTTGGATCCTGCACTTGTGGTTTGTTTGTGTTTAGAGAACATACTGTCCGTGCTACAAATCTTGTTTGAACGTAGTATACTAGAGTACCCAGGACCCAAATTTGAAAAGTTCGGTGATTTCACGCAAGGGTTGGCTGTTTAAGCGGTTTAGGGTTTAGGGACATGCGACATGTATAGCATCCACTGTAGGATGTGCGGCCGTACCTCAACCTGGGCATCATACGAGATTGTTCGAGTAAGGTCTAGCTTTTAGGGTTGAAGGCTGACGCAACTGCGAAGGGAAAACTTTGATACTACAGTTGCTGCGTGATCCTTTCAAACAAAAACACCACCCGAAACTGAGGGCCATGGGGGTTTTGAGTATCAACCGAGTGTCTCGATTTGAGTCATATAGGCCCTGAAGGTGTTGGTTGAGGAAGTCTGGGACCCAAAGATCCCCCAAAGGGGAAGGATCCTATTTCAGTAGGGTTTAGGGTTTAGGGTTAAGATCTTTGCATAGTCCCCTTTCGAGAAAGTTGGAGTCCCAAGCCTCAACCATCATGCGAAGAATCCTCAGTGATGGGTTTTACGAATGTCGGCCTGCAGCGCATGGTTGGTTGTACAGCCAGCTTGGGTTTAGGGTTTAGGGTTTACGTATTAGGGTTGATGCAGAGTCTCTGGGAATAGAACCCCAAGGATTCTGTGAGGTTCATAGCAAGATTACCGCTGTCCCGCTGACCCTTGTAACTTTTGGGTTCTTTGTAGGGAATGAGGGAATATACTCCCTATATAATCCCTGTATAAGATATTCCCCAAGAGCAGTAAAAGCAAAAATACTCTAAACCCTAAGTCCTACATGTTGGAAGCTGTGTATGGGGTCTTCAATTTGGAGGGGTAGTCATGTTGCCAAGGATTGATGTGGCTCTACTGCTTCCTGATGGCTTCTTCCCGTCCGAGGCATTTTGCAGTTTGCGCGCTTCTGTTTTGCTCACATTTTCCCAACTTGGTTTGGTGGTTTGTCTTGGTGAGTCAAGGGCATTGCACATTGGAGCAGATTATTTTCCTACTTTTGGCACATTCGGTCCCAATATGTCCGTCCTCATCATACGAGTGGTTCGTAGAAATATACTCTCTCATAGGGACGCAGGACTTCTAGGAAAGCACTTGACTAAACGAAAAAGTTCCATGAAGCTTGGGACTAAGTTTATAGATAACACATGCTTCGGGCCGAAACGAATAAACAGCACCTACTTTGGGCGATTTGGAGCCCTTGGGTAAGGCAGTCAAGGATTGATCACGCACACATTCTAAGCCTGACTTCCAAACCCTCAAAACATCATGTCTTAGAGACGCTCTGAACAGGTTTAGGGGCTTAGTGTTTAGGGCTTCGGGCTTCGGGGACCTACCCTCGGGCTCCAAGTCTAGAAACGATTGCATACATTTGGCTCTCGGGTCTAGACAGGGTACCTACTTCGGGTCATGTCCACCTCAGCAAAAAGTTGCAAGCGTTCGAGCATGAATTCTCGATAGTCAGCTTTCTATTGAGCTAGAAGGCTTGAGTAACATTTGTACCCCGGTCTTCCTAGCCGGGCGCCTTTGGCCCCAACCCCAAACCCTAAATCAACTTCTGATATAAACACTTACTGCTACAAACTCCGAGTCTCAGTTCCTAGTCTCAAGTCCTGAACTCAGAACCTTTGTTAACGGCCTATAAACCCCAACCACCCAACAATCTCACTCGGGAAAGGTGGCCACGGTTCGTTTTCATTTCTTCGGCCGCGCTCTTTTTGTTCGATGGCTTCTGGCACCGCTAGCGCTGGCAGAGCATCAGGAGATTATGAATCTTCACAGAGCGTCCTTTCTCAGCATAGCCTAAGGATAAGCTCATCATATGTCTCAGTTTCCCAGAATGGGGGGCCTCAATACAGACCCCAAAACGTTGTGACCCTTGCTATAGGGACCCCCAAAAAGCTATTCCTCGTTTTGGAAATCCCGCATATACGAGTACGGACAGGTTGAGCACAGAAAGTGCAACACACAGCATGGCATTGTGCTACTGCAGAATACACCGACGCCTAAACCCCAAACCCTAAACCTTAAACCTTAAACCCTAAACTCTAAACCTTCAGACCCAGTCAAGGGCAAAGGAGTGGTCTTATTGCAAAGAATTGCTTGTTCCATCTCGAGATCATAAACCTCCTCTCGAAAGTAGGGAATGGGGGAATGGATGCCAACAGTAGCCCTTGTATACTACCCTTACTCAAAATAGCAGTTCCCGTGCTCTTTTGCGGTCCTTCACTTCATTTTGACAACAAGCAAGTAAGCCCAAAACCCTGTGTTAGCTTAACCCCCCCTCCCCCCCCTGTTTTGCAATTTTCCATGTGGTTCTCCATTCCTTACCCTAACCCCAAACCCCAAACCCTAAGCCGCACACCCCCTAAAGCCTAAGACCCTAAACCCTAAAATCCTAAAACCCTGAAACCCTAAACCCTAAAACCCTAAACCCTACTTGGAGGTTCATGGGACTTAGTAAATACTTATAACTGGGCTTATAACCCCACTTATAATTGGGGTAACCTACATAATTAAATTTAGGGGGAGTATAAGTAGGGTTACAAGTCCAGTTGTAAGTCGTTACTAAGTCTCATGGGCCTTAAAGTAAACCGCGCGAGGACCTGCTCCACAACTTGTTGGGGGACCTCCCGAGCCAGTGCCCTGCCTCGGCTTAAGCATGTTTAAAAGGTTCAAGTACCTATATGAGCTTGAACGGGGTCAGTTTAGGGTTTAGGGTCTTGACTCCTTAAACGGGATTATATAGGGGACTACTAAAGGAGTTACTAAGGGGGATACTAGGAGTTGAGACTATAGCTCATATAGGGATCCCTTCAAACACGTTTCTGCTACCATTTGGCCGCTTAACGTTTGAACGCGTGCGCTGAATATGAAACGTATGGTTGAGTTACCCTCCCGGAAACTAACATGGAAACCCAAAAAGGGCCCTATAAAGACTACAGTCCCTTTAACAAGGGGCCATATGGGTTTCCATGTTAGTTTGGGGCAATGTAGGCTACAGCCTTTTTTAGACCCCATCGCGAGATCCCAAACCTCAGCCCGAAGACCTAAGCCTTTCCCAGAAAGCCCGTTATAGTCTAATCTAGGGGCCTAAATAATTACCGACATTATGGTTCCGTATTCCTTGTATAAGGTGGAAAAGGGCAGAGAGCAGAACATCTGGAGAGGCCTGCACAGGGAGGTGCTTATTGTAGACTGGCACGACACCCTGGAGATCTAGGACTTCCTGCCAGACTACAATCGAGAGGCCTTGGGAAAGGCCATGAGGGCAGCTGATATGCATGTCGTTTCATGGCTTGGCAGTGCAGCCAGGGAGCATACTGCCATGAGGCAGATTGGCTCCATGCTCCCTCAGCACAGAGCCCTGCTCAGCTACAGTACCACCCAAATCAAGAATGGCAGAGGTGGGAAAGCTTTCTTGGGAAAGAAGAAGCAGGCAGACTCCATTTTTGATGACCAGCCTGCCATTCTCAAAGAGCCTCTCGAAAGAGGCGTCGAGATTTGGGCAATCCAGCATCCCCATGAGGAGCATGCATGACTGGAGGAGCTGGGCACCTCAAAATGATATTTGTAATTGTTCAGGCCCCCAGACCCCATTATGATATAGTAGTTTCCATTTTCTTTTCCATTATCCCAATATAACCCCTATATAACCATACTTTTCCATTATCCCAATATAACCCCTATATAACTCTATGTTGGTAATTGTTTAGGCCCCTGTCGTATAGTCATAATCCTAGCAGCCTCAGGGTAGAGGATGTTTTTTGATGCAGGGGTGGGGATGTTCGAAAGGGGAAACCATGTTTTTTCTGAGGAATTTATGCCTAGGTCCGCCTCACCCCCGTCTTCTGCAGACCTTCCTTAAACCCTAAACTCAAGAAGCATCACCAGGGTTTGAAAGACTGGGCTACAGCCAGTGTGGAGTTGTTTGCCAAGGTCCCCACCCCGCAGGTGGTATCAGATTCAGGAAACAGGTTGAATTCTGCCGCACCCAGGGTTTCGGGTGTAGGGCTTTTGAGGGTCTAGGGTTTGAATACTATTCCCATTTTCGCTATACGCACTCCCTGGTATTGATCACTTTTGGAGGCTTTGACTGGGGTGAGGGGGGGGGGGGCAGCAGTACCCGAGGTATATGGTTCCATTGCATAGAGATGCAGAAGGACGAGGATTCTGTTTGCAGGCCAGATCAGGTTTAGCCACATAAACCATAAAAGTCCTAAACCTTGACACCATCAGGCTCTGACCGCCAAAACCCTCGCACACGCAGTTCCCCGAACTCTGAAGCCCAAAACTCTTGAACCCTCAACCTGGTGGTTGGCTGCTAAGGAACTCAAAATGAGTTACTATACTAAGGATACCCTATTATCTACTACAGACCCATACTATGGTAAGCTCCTCAACAGTAGCCAAGGAGACCCTAAACCCTAAACCCCTAAGCCCTAAACCCCTAAACCCTAAACCCCAAACCCCTAAACCCTAAACCCCAAATGACCGCATTTCAGGCAGCCGTTAAGCAAAGTGCTTGCTACCCTGTGGGATCGCTTGGCAGCCTTCCGCCAGGCCAGAGGAGCTGGTGTAGGGTTTAGGGTTTTGG
>CAJNIZ010030813.1:0-14904 GCA_905231905.1 Symbiodinium pilosum
CTTTTTTGAATAAGAAGGGTTTTGATCTCTGCTCAATTAGTGAAAGAATATGAAAGAATGGTTGCAACGCTTCTAGTGGTGTTGTCTGGTGGTGTGTTGCGTTGCGCCATGGTGAGCACCCTAGCAGGATGTAGGCCTGCTGTCTGTGAGAAAGCCTGAAACACATCTCCACGCTCATGCACCTTTGTTGAACACCAAGAACATGAAGGCCGGATGTCAATGGGATGCCTAAAACACACTTCAGCACTTATTCGCCTTCCCACACATCCCCAGCGCGGCCTAATGCGAATGCGATGCGTAAGGTAAGCAGCTCTTGGAAGGCCAAGACGGGCCGGCCTACAAGACCTATTTGCTGGAGCGGGAGCAAATGCAAAGTCTTGCTGCATCAGCACCGAACATCCACAAGGCAAGGGCGAGGCTATTGGAAATCCATGCTAGGTTTTGGCGCATTTGTTCTTTTTTGCAACGTCTGGGGTACTAAAACAAACAACCACCGGCAAGTCCTCAGAACGAAGGCGGCCCCGCCCCTATGACCGAAATATCTAATCCTTCTCTCATCCTCTCATTCACACGATTCACATGGCTCCACAGCGTCTTGGAGCCATCTAACCCAGCATAATCCCTACCTTCCTCCTTTTCCTTCCCTGGTTGCTCCTACAAGAAAGGTATCTCCTTTAGGGTTTAGGGTTTAAAATCTCTTGGGGTCAGGCACATTGGTAGCCTTGTCCTTGGAAGCATTCGCCCGGGCTTTGCCCAGCATCTCTGGTGTCCTGATTTGGGATCCAAAAGGCAAATACAGAGGATTGACGTAGGGGTTTTAGGGTTTAGGTATTAGGGTGGATTGACGTGGGCCGGTGGGGCTCTTTGCAAGGGATTAAAAGTTTTGTTTGGAAACATGCAGGGATTGAGGGGAGACTTGGGTTTTCGACCAAAATCTGTAGGGACAAGAAGGAGCTAAAGAAGGATACATGGGGATGCTATATCGATGGCGCATAAGGCTCATGTAAAGGAAATCTGCAACCTGGGAAAATTAGTTTATCCTTATCAGGCTGCGTCTCTTGGCCACAAACTTCCTGGGGCCAGCTTCAGCAACGCACATTTGGCCCTGGATAGGACACTGCTGATGTAAACCGGCATGAAAAGCGTACTCTGACACCCTCTGATGAATCTGTAAACTGTAAACAGCCAAAACACAACTCCCATCAATGGATACACAGGGAATTGCATGTTTCCCTACGAGCTCAGTATTAATGGGAGGTTCTCGTGTGTGCATGAAGAAAAGACTTGCTTGAAATAAGCTCCCCGCATGTCCACCCCGATCACGTGCCCTTTTGGCCCGACCTGTCTGTCGGAGCGAACCCAAGCTGCACTTGCAGAGCCCGAGCCAGAATGGAGGGAGGATCGGATATGTCCCGGGGCTGAGAGGAGCATCCCCGGACTTTCACCAGATCTGTTCACATGGGCATTATCAAGGTTGCCGCCCAATACGGCTGCAAGCGATTGTGAAGCCCGTGTCTCTCTTGGCCCGGCCTGCTTTGCTGCAATGAAGCAATCCATCCCTGCGCCGCTGCCCAGGTCCACCACCACCTGGCTCTCATGTCTCCCTAATTGAGTGAAGCCAGGTGTTGTGGGAATATTCCCAAATGGTTCCCAGCATCTGCGTGAGGTCACAATTTAGCAGCTTCGGGCATGCTCCATACTGTGCTTAGAGTCAATATTCCGGAAGCCATGGTTGCGTTTAAAAGACACGTGGAAGGTGAGGAGTGCTCAGGCTTCAGGATGTTTGAACACGCGAAGTCGGAGTCCACAAGTGCTGAGGCACTGTTTGTTACAATCCTCTCTGAATGTCATGGTGCCCTCCATGTTTCAAAGCCAGCTTGTTGCCTACATGCATGCCATCGATCTAAATAAGTCTACATGCACTTCTGCAGCCCATGCGAGCTGGTAGTGTGGTATTCTCTTTGCAGGTGCAACTCAGCGCGAGGTCAACCCGGAGTCAAACTCCTTCTTATGACACAATTTGGATCTGCGAAGCATGGCGGGAAATGTCCAGATGTTTCGGACAATGCGACCCATCCCTACAGGCGTCAACCTGACTGCTCGATTTTGAACACTTCAGACCTTACGGGAACCTCGCCCGGCTGGAGGTTTGCCGCAATGAGGGGATTGCCGCAACCGAGGCCTTCAGGACAGCTTGGGGATTGTGGCTTGTCGGACACAATCAAGGCTCGAAGAATCTCGAATCGTGGGAATCCTACGATGAAGTCAGCCCTGTAAGAGGTCTTGTAGAGAAAAGCCGGCTGCCGATCGCTGACCACATGCCCAAACATCAACGGCACCTAGATCGGCGGACTCGGTGACGTCTCCGTCCTCGTAGCCTTCACACGTCACCAAATGAAGCACCAAGGAATACCTAGGAGAACCTTGGACCTGGGAGTCTTGCCAGCCAGCGTCTTACGACGGCCAAACCTACTTTGAGCTGCCTAGAGCTGCCTAGCAGACCTTGTGGAGCAGAACAAAGCATGCAAGTGGTGGTAAAGATGGTGGCGGCTTTTCCTGGACCACTCGTGTCACCATTCAATCGCCCCAGAGCTAGAGAGGCCACTCAATCAATACAGCTTGAGCAGACGGGTCCGCATCCAGGAAGTAAGAAGACAAGCGTGCCATAGCGTGCCCGACCAGATGTGAAGTCGTTGTTATGTATCCCTAGTCAGCAGGCAGTGAGGTGGTACAGTGCCGAGTCTTGGGACAGCACCCAGCAGTTTGCGACGTTTCTGGATGTCGCCAGCATCGCCCGGAATCACCTCGGTCTTGAGCAGGCTGGCAGCAGAGGGCAAAGGGGCAAGGGCCAAGCAACAACGGGGGCGATCATATTAGGATTATATTGGGAGAATGGAAAATAGTATGGAAACTACTATATCATATAATATTATGTTGCATACCTCCTGGAACCTTGGCCTGACTATGTATGGAAACCAGCCTTCACGCACAAGACGGGGAGATCTACGTAGCGCTGTTCAACTCCGAATGCAAAGCATGCAAGCGTGCTACCGGCAGGCAAAACCAATTTTCCTTCCAAGAGCAAGTCAAGGTCGGGTGCAGGAAAAATGCATGGCATCTCAGACGCCACAGTGGGAGCTGCCTGCCGAACTTTTCGGATGCCCTTTTGCGGCCCTGGGGGTACATGTTCTTTTGAATAACTACTGCTAGAACTTCACCAGCTGCTGTTATTGTTTCCATTACCATTTTACTACCAGCCAAGTACAGTACTATCACCATTCTTCATTACCTGATGGCAGCTCGGCAGACTCTGACGTTGTGGATCCCCGGCTCTTTCCCAACCTAGTACCGCACTTCAGACAGCCCAGAGAAAAAATTAAGTGCACCAGCGTACCAAGACCCTCCCCATATAAGCCTCTATAATCCCTCTAAATCCCGCAACGGAAATCATAGCTTCCTTTTGATTTTTGTCCATTGTCCCTATACAGCCCCATTATAGACCCTCCCTAAACCTCCCCAGAACTCTACATGGAAAGAGCCATGTTGCGGCCTCACAGCTCCTCAGCAGAAAGCTTCTTCGCCAGCCAGCCAAGAGGCCAGCCGTCCACCCAAAAGGCTTGGCCTGTTTAGGCTTACTGGCTTAGTAGGGAACATGGGAATATAGTATACAGGGAGCCTAATCTAGATAGATAGATAGATAGGGTTTACGGTATATGTTGGGGCTATGCATAGGGAATAAGGGGAAAGGAAGTGGCAACTACCCTTGTATGTTGGGGATTATTTTGGGTGATTCTTTATAAGTCTACTGGGGGAGTTAGTAAATATGGGGCTATATTATGTACGGATAATGTAGGCATTGTATTCCCTTATTCCCTACGAACAACAAGTAAGTTTAGGGTTCGAGGTGCCAAAAAGGAGATTTCTTTCCACCAATGGTGGGCACTATAATGCTCCCCTATATAGTCCCTTATATATCCCCTTTAAGGAGCTTAGACTATGGCTCATGTGAGGACATCCGCGTGGCTTGGCTTCTTGGGGTTATAGGGGCGCAACACTGTGTGGATGGAGACATGCCTGATGGTGATGTCTGAATACTCCCCATTGTGGTATGTTATAATATTTTGGGAGTAGTCAATGTTAGGGCAGGGTTGAGGGGGCTTAATATGAGGGGGGGGGGCATTATTGGTATTGGGTCAGCCTAAGTTGTTGCGGCGGACGCAGTCTGGCCATTACTTGACATTACCTGAAAGTGTGGGATGGCCATGCATCCAGCACCTACGTGCTCAAGAGTCACAAGGCATCTGCTTGAGAAATCGTGATCGAGCCTTTTGGGAACACAAGGTAGGACTCGCGGCCCATCCTGGGAGTAGCACGTCGAGCACATGCAAGCTCACCAGGCAGAAAGTAGATGAAAGTAGTGGGGGAAAGATGCAGCAGGAATCTAGAGACTAATTAGTGGTGAGGAATCTGCCCAGGCATGAGCTATATCAGACGGCTGGCACACTTTCATATGCTGCGCAGCAAGCTTCGCTTTTGTCGGGTTCTCAAAAGCAGTTCGTATCACAGGCCTGGGATAAGGAACTGGCAATATTCCGCACTAAAGCGAAGGTCTCCTGTTGGAGGTAAACGTAAGACTTGAGCCTTTCTGGGGTGCTGCATGAAATGAATCGCGTTTTTTGGCATATTCACACAAACTGAAGGGCACCTCTCAAAGCTGTCATGACCAGTTTTTTTCTGGGCATGCTTCAGGATGACTCTAGAATCTACTTTAGAGGATTCAAGGCCCAGAGCAACACTCCACCTGGTCACCAGAAGAGAATTTAATTACGCAGAATTATCCCCCATAATCTTGTCCACCCATGTTGTCCTCATAGGCTCCACATATCCCAAGGGCCAATCAGGAAAGCTGGGGCGCGGCGACAGGAGCTCTTCCTCTGGAGACAGGCGCCGACCGAAGACGGTTCCCGGTGGCAGGGCCTCCACATGCAAACCCAGGGCGGCTTGCTGCTCAAGGGAGAAATCCCTTCCCTGCGCGAAGCATGTTCTGCTCTGGCAAAAGCACTAACAATCCCCAATCTCAATCTCTCTCCCCAAAGGCCTGAAAGTTATGCGCGCCCCAGCCTCGGTTTGGATCGTTGAGCCAAGGCTAACTCACACGCATCTCCGCAGTGGCTTTCCCTAAGATTCAAATAGCTGCAGGCATCAGCTCCAGCCAGGTCACCATTCATCCATTCATAGCCTCTCTGATCCAGCTTGAAGACATCTGTAATCTCAAAGTGCTCCCAGTAACCTGCTTGTCAAAGTCACGGATTGTCGCGTTATGCTGAAAAGGGTGAAAGGGAGCACTTGATCTTTCGCTACACTTTAGCCTCCGTACGCCTCTGTTAGTGGTTGATTACTCGTGGATCAGGAGAATTCGTATGACCAGGAACATGCCTGAGCCGCCTCACCATGACAACCCATTTCCAGAGCCCAGCTGCGTGAGGGCTCGTTTGCCATCTTGCCGTCCACATGTGGCAATGTCACCATTTCCAACCTGGCACACAGGTGAGCAGGGTTCTGCTAACTTGCAATGGAGTGCCAGCTGAAGGAATGTCATGCCTGCAAGGCTCAAGCCACATACGGACAGTCTGTGAAGGCAAGATGCTCTGCGAGGCATGCGTGCACGGCATCGTAGATCTCTCCAGCAGAACTCTTGTCAGATGCCAATCCAGACTCATAGCAAATGTGAGCAGGATGAATATGCTTGCCACTCCTGCCACAAGGTCAGGTAACAGTCGTCGTACAAGCAAATGCTGTGTTGATGGACTCCAGGTAGTACTGGTAATGAGTTTCAACAGATTCCTGCGTTTTTTACTTTATACCGGCCTCATGGGACGACATTTACCAGCGTAGATTTGCACAAATTGCAACAGCTACAACAGTCATCAATTACAGGTCTCCTTTGGCACTCTTCAAGCGGTGCGTGTCGCAAAGCATACTCGTCTGACATTGCGCCACCTGCGATCAATTCATCTGGATCCTTGGCTGGGACAGCTCGCGTCACCTTTCTGGCGGCCCCTCGCAGCAGTCTTGCGTTCATGCCAGGGGACCCACAGGATTGTCCGGCAGGACGCAGGCAACGCCCGGAGGAATAGCCTGCGCGGCACTCCCTAATTACCTCAAAGGAGGCTCAGCTGTTGTTCTTACCAAGAACCCCCAGTGGCAGTAGTGCTGCCATGCACGAAGGCAAGCTGAACCTCGCAATTTTCGAATCTTGAAGCTGCATGCGCTTATGAAAACAGACCCTCCAAATTTAATTCCAGCTCCCGATGTAGACGCTCCCTTTGTCTGCCTCTCAGCAGCCGCAAAACGCTCGCGGCGCCCAGCAGCAGGGCCTTCACAACCAGAAATTCCCAACCATAACCACCCTCCATGATTGCAGCCTGTAGTTTGCACCTGTGCCCTTCCACACGCTAGCAGGCCCATCATGGGTTTTATGCCGACCTTCGGCGTTGCCAAGGGGGAGGCTCTTTGCGGGAGTACATTAGGGGCACGCCGAAAGTACATGGTAGTTGATAAAACTTCTGTTCACAATATGGCCATTATGGAAAATAATTTTCCCGGTCTCGACCTACAGGAACCCTAATTTAGTTCCCCCAAAGGACCATTTCATCGACACGCGCATACGAAGCAGACGATGTGGAGCATGACAGTGGAGCTGGTTTTAGCATCTCGGCCAGGTTTGCATTTTCGTCCATTGCTTACTGGTGGTTAGCGGGGAATAGGGGATATGATCGCTGCATGATCCCTATAGAAGATATTCTATACTCCCTGCTAACCTGAAACCCTACACTCTATGAACTCTATAAAACAAAACCTAGCCTTTTTACTTTGTATACCTACAGAATATACGCCCTTAGACAGATCTCAACCAAGCCATGGCCTGGCAGGCGCGCGAAGGGCGTGGACGGCTTGTTCGTGGCATGGAGGTCCAGCAGCACATCCAGATCGCCTGGGATCAACTAACTCTTGGCATTACTAATCCGGAGGAGGACATGTCTCTACTATTGGAGTACGTCGAAGGGTAGCAGTCAAGAAGATGGATCCGTTTTCGGGACGGTATGCAAGGATCTCGATTTGAGCGCTGCCTAAATGATGGGGAGCGGCGGTGGATCAGATGAGCAGTACAGGTTTGCAATAGTCTGGCGTATATGCTGTTGAGTCTCATTGGACCATTTACGCCAAGATGGCAATGGTTGTGCCCAAGACAGCAAATTTCCCTAGCAAGAGACGTCAAAACCGTCTTTGGCGTTCTGACTCAGCTGAACTTACGGTGGCAGTAGCGTTATAGGGCGCCCGCCTAACCCACAGCAATGTCAGCCGTGAGTCGAAGGAAAGGCATCAAGACCTGCATCTTCGTTCGACAATCATGTTTTGCGCTGTTGGTGCATATCTGTAGGCAGGCACCATGAGCAGCGACAACGATGTTCACTAAGACTATCTAAGACTTGTCATTGAAGAGCGTTTACATGAGAGCTGCTGGTGGCTCCACTGTTCAGTCGAATACCTTCAAGTCGACCGGTAGCCCCTGATGCTGAACAGCTTGCCCCATACGCCCACCCTCTCACTCAAACTTCATAAGCGGAGTGGGGCGCACTTCAGGCCCCCCCCCCGGCATCTCTAATCCGAATCTAAAATTTGCGAGCATCACGTACAAAACAAGATATCAGTCAGATGCCCCAGGATAGCATGCCTGCGCTGTAGGGTACCGAAGACTGCCCCCCCCCCCCCTAACCTCAAGACATCTCAAAAGACAATTCCAGTAGATCACGGCCCACCTTCGCGCGAGCGCTCTCGCCTGTGTCTTGCCGGGCAGAGTCAGAGGCATCAGGCGCCTTGCGCGGAATGCAGGGCATTGGGGTCAGCGGAGCCTGCATGGTAGCCTTATTTTCTTCTGGCTAGGTAGCCGCAGCGGGACTTACGCTGCAAAGGTCACCTCATAATGGACAAGAGTCAACTGACTGACCCTTTCCGAGAACCCAGAGGCCAGTCCTGTATCCAATTGAACAGGTTCTCGCTCTGTTTAAACGATCGTGTTCTATCAAAGAGCACCAGCTACTGTGCTGTCGTCCTGTTTGATCTCATCGTTTTTGCATGATCTGGCAAATGCGGGTTAAATGCTCAGTCCTGTATAAGCCGTAATGGCGCGGGTTCTTGTCCAAGCTCAACTGAACTTCTTTCGTTGCGATGCTTTGCTGTAAACTCTCTTTGGTTAGGGGTATTGCTAAGCTTGTCCGACCCATCTGCAAAATCACACAGACCTCTCTCACAAGCCACCCGGAGAAGCCCCTTTAGCTCCTTCAAATTCCGGTTGTTAATTATCACCGAGCAACTGAATGTTTTGGATTGTTTTGGCATATTCGCTCCTACAGCATTTCCCATGATTTCAGTCCCGATGCCATGAAAAAGACGCGAGCGAATGCATTTCCAGCCATTTGTGCCTCTAAGAAGCAGCGGTTTAGATCTTGCTGGAGAAACCTTTGGTGACTGGTCAGCTTCTAACACAAGCTGTGGCCTCACGTCTCTGTAGTGACCGCTCGCGAGTTACTCAGATTGACACACTTCTGAAGCTAAGACATCCATTTGTTTGGGAGCCTTCGTGGTTGGCCATGCTATGACTGGACAGGTGCAAACTTACCGCAAGATGGGACCGGGAATCTCACCAGGAGAAAGAACGCAAAGGTTCGAATCAGAGTTCACTTGTGCAAGCCATTGTCTTGTAGAGATCCCTTTGTACACAGTGCCGTATATACATAAGCCCCTTTAGGTACCTTTCTGACACTCAAGATGTGGAATTCCGCCACAGCAACCCATGCGATTGCAGCCACGTGGCCGCACCCCGCGGCTCACTGCCGGGGGATTGCCTATGGCCAACGTAAGCTCCCCGTCTATCTGCCAGTCCTGCGGTCTAAGCACATTCCTTTTGTTCCATATGATAGTGTAGGAATCATTGAACATGCAACTAATAATTACCAACAAGAGATGCGGGAACCAGCAAGACATGGGTCTTGATAGGGTACTCTAGGAATGTCGGATCCAACTACTCCTCATGGGAGACCATTGTATCCAGGTTAAAACTACCGCTCTTATCTCTGGGCGTCTACCTGAAGACAGTTCGCTCCAGCTGCTCAGATGTACCTATATGCCTACATGTGCCTGCATATGCAAATGAACGGACCTCTGCTAAGATGCGTGTGCACGTATATATATATATATACATGTATAGGTATCTAAATATAGATGTAGATATGCAAACGCACCTGCTCTTTTGTTGGATCTCAATGTCGATACTGCCCAGATGGCGATGGGGAAGCTTACACGGTATTGGCGCAACAGCTACTCCGCCAAACACGCCTTGCCAAAACACCGCCAGAAATCTACTGCCCTTCGAGCGAATGAAATGCTACTGGTGATGAACGTGATGAACGTCACCGCCACCGAGCTTGAGCTGCTCTGAGGCCTTATTTACCATCTTCAGTTCAGACAAGTGGACAAGCTCCTGAAGCCCGGCCCAGAAATACCCAGGGGTTCTTCAATCGTATGCCTTCAGCGTGAAAATCTAGGGCCTATAGGGACCTGCGCTTAGGCTATCGAAAGTTCTAACCTCGCGTACAAAGCGTAGCCAAGAATTTGAGCATACTTCATGGCCAATTGCCCCGGAGTCTTGCGAAGGCTGGCGCAGCTCCGACAAAAGGCGTTGTACCACTTCCACGCCGCTTAGCCTTCCAGATGAATCTATGTTTCATCTTTGTCTTCTTGTCTTGGTGGTGGTGGTGATGAAGGATGTGAGGGCGGGGGCGGAGGCACCAGCTGCAGCGGTAGTGGTGTTGCTTAGTATTACCACTATCATTATGGTGGCAGCGCCCATATATAAACACAACGGCTACGGATGATTATGGTTTTTCTGCACGTGCTATTCGCAGACAACCTCTGGCATTAGTGCATGCAACATGGTCGTATTTTGATGGACCCTGAGTTGGCGGGCAACCATTGGGCGCAGGGTGATAACGAGACGGGCGTTCAGCCTGTTTAGCCTCGATTTGCTCTAGGCGCTCAACAGCCCTCATCCTGCCACTCTCATTACAGGCCGCGAGGCTCATTGCCGTGCACGCCGCCCAGCACGGCCACGCGAGGACGGCCCTCGCCCATGCGCCATACCGAGGGTGCGATCCTTGAAGAAGTAGGGACTAGCTGACTAGCTATCTGTACTCAGAATCGTGTTCCCGAACGCATAGTAGAAGCCGTGCAAGTTAATCCAAAGTCGTAACATTCTATTCCCGTACTCGTGGCCGTATTCCGCATACTTCTGGCTGCAGCACTCAGCAACTGAAGACAATTTCCAGTCCCTATAGCCATAGCAAGCATCATCAAAGCTTTGTTTCGGGACCCCTAAACCCTCAACCCTGAACCCTAACAAACATACAGTACTTTTGAGAAGCCTTTAAGAAACTCTTCAACTTATCCTTCAGCCCTGGCACTCCCGAAGCGCGGCAGCGGCGAAGCCCCGGCCACAGCCAGGGCGTGCCAGGTGGAGGGCTTTAGCAAGGTGGGCGGCCATTGTGATGGTGAGCTATAGGACCCTCAGAAGTGTAGCAAGCGTACTACTTGAACCATACTTGGGGATTATGTTGGGATTACATTGGGATGATATAGGGATAACCAGTGACTCAGTAAAACCGTCCGAAAAATCCGGCCAGTCCAGCCTGGATGGTCCTTGGAGTGGCTGCTAAGCAAGTTACTCTAGGCTTTAGAGTTTAGGGCTTAGCAGGTTGAATAGAAAATGCTTGAATACATGCACTCTTCGTGCTTCGAAGCGGGAAAGGCTGTCAAGTCACATGTCTTGTGCGACTCTTACACGCAAGGGATAAAACCAATTGCAACAAGAAAAGCCGCCAAGGAATTGTATAAAGATCACTGCAGCCGAATCCAGCCAGTGAGCTAAACTAAACTCCCCGACAACGACTCTGTCATAGGGGGGGATCAGGGGAGAGAGCGCAGCAAGCACAAAGCTCAACCAGGCCTCGGACGTCCGCATCCTGCTCCATCCTTGTTTACTCTTGTTCCCCATCCTCCAGTGATTCTGAGGCCCTCGCGGCTGCGCCCCCAACCTTGCAGGCACATGAGGGGATGAAATTGGTGTCTTCTGTTTTGACTTCAGGTGTGTGGGGGCTCCAGAGGTTATGGCGGCACATAATGACATGGTCATTTGGTACCGCCCCAATTTAAACACAGCAGACTGGATAGCTGGTTGCAACGCCAAGTCAAAATCTGGTGGGTCCTGAGGACGAATCCCATAGAATCCCACTGAGAACGGAAGAATCTCGGTGACTGGGATAACTGAAATGGCCTTTGAAGCCTGGGTAGAATCAACTTGAGCCCCGCACCGTGTGCGGATCAAACTGCAGTCCGACAGCTGTCCGGATGCAAGACCAAATACGGTACGACCCTTGAACTTCCGAAGCGGATCTCCTTCAGGCAATTCGCTGCAATTTCTAACCTTTCCTTCATCTATGGCTGCACACATACCGCTGCAGCAATCTAACTCAAATCAACCAGAGCACCACCTTGAACGGGCCTTACCCTTCCAAGAATGCTTGTTGCACGGGGGATTCCTTGAAGCCGGAGAGAATGTCACGCAACATCCTATGCCAAAACCCACGGACCAACTCTGGAATAAAGCAGCCTCGGACTTACCAAGACCCCTGCTGCTGTCTGGGCGTATGCGCCGCGAACGATCTTGGCACGCTCACGTGGGATCTTTTTCGAGGTCTCTTGTGGAGGTTTAGGCAAGGTCTCGGAACTTTACTGGCTCGTTCAAAGGGATTGTTCACGGGGTGTTCTACGACGGTGTGAGCAACACAGGCGCTACAATCACTACCCCATCTCTTCCGTCCCCGCGACATGTTTCTGCGTAGCACAGGCTTCGTGAAGGCTCTGGAACCATCTGGAAGGATCTTCCCAAAAGGCCTGGTTAGTTCGCTTGTTTTTCCATCTGTGGTGGGTGTTGGACCCTACGTGCAATTGATACTCAGTCGCTCTCTCTGGCGCTGCGTCTGTGCGGGGCTGTTGCACGATGTTGCTGAAGGGCGGATCTTTGCAAAAAATTGAGAACTACCGCTACAAGTACAATCTGAACCCAGTGAATTCGTATCCAGCTGATTCTCTGGTCTCTTGGAACCCTGCGTCGCGAACATCGCCAGTTGACTCGGCATACTCGGCACATGCCTGCATGCCGGAATATGTGACTTGAGAATGCCATCGACAACAAAAACCTGTTGCGTGGCACAATGGCAGTCCTCTGACAAAGACAAACGTCAGCTGAACCTGAACCACTGCCATCTGTTCAGGACAAGTAGTAGTGGAGGAACTTGCCGACAATGCGCACCGAATGTAAATAGTAGGCAAGTACGACGGCAAAAAGATCCGGCCCTCGAATGCGTGCATAGATTTGAGAATCCCCTCCCCTAATATTGAACCCCCCCCCAATATTCAATACTCCACAATATGAATATTGGGGGGGCGCGGGGGTGTGTTAGTAGGAGGAGAGGATTAATGCTGATTGGGCGCACTCAGAAACAGGGAAAGACAGAGGCAGGCAGAGAGAGAAAGAGAGAGAGAGCAAGAGAGTGAGTGACAGAAAGACGTAGACAAAAAGACTGTCTTGGTGTCTCAGATTTAGACAATTTGGGGTACAATTTGGCGGATCCTCCCAACAAGGATTATAATATATTGGGTTCTGTATTGGGGTGCCCCTATTTGTGGAAACTGCCATTTCACTACAGAGCCTGTGGAAACCTGTGCGCCCAGACCCTTTAGGCCCAGATTTTGCACCCGCAGCGTGGCTCACTCTTCCGGTTTTGCAGGAGGCCGCTTGCCCTGAAGTATGGCAGCAGCGGTGTCCACCTGCCACAACACGTTTAGGGTTTAGGGGTTACATTGGGGCTTAGGGTCTAGATTGGCGGTGAGGGTTTATCTTAGGGTTGAGGGTTTATCTTAGGATGGAGTTTTATATTAGGCTTTAGGGTTTATGTTAGGGCTAAGGGTTTATCTTAGAGTTGAGGGTTTATCTTAGGGTTGAGGGTTTACATTAGGGTTGAGGGTTTATCTCAGGGTTGAGGGTTTATATTAGGGCTTCTGGTTTATATTAGGGTTGAGGGTTTACCTTAGGGTTTAGGGTTTATATTCGGGCTTAGGGTTTAATTTGAGCGTTTAGGGTTTATATCAGGGTTTAGGGTTTATATTATAGGGGGAATACGATGGTACCGGCATGCACTCAAGAATGACTGAGTACTGAAAAGGCAAGAGGGGCAGAGATGCTAAACAGCGAAAGCAACAATCACATTAACAAGGATGGTCACAGAAAACAATAGTAGCTTCAAAAATAGTATTGGATGTAACTAGAAACTACTCTACTGACTCTTTAACGTCAACTCTAGACAATACCTTGCAACAACTGGCATTGATGATGTCCGCCCTCACATGCAAAGGAACCTGTAGTTGTGATACATGACCCCAACGCGCAGTTACCCTGGGTAAACGGATGCACCTGCATGGCTCGCCCACCCAAATCCTAACCTGCCCCTGACAAATCAACAGAACAAAGGTGCCTCGTCTTCATAGATGGTCTCCTTGGGCAAGTTTCCTTGACAAATTCATCCAGAATTCAGAGAACCCTAACTTCTAAGTAGTAGTTTCCATCTTCTTTTCCATTATCCTATAGAATCCCAATATATACCCAATAGTCCCTACATGGATATAGCCCATTATAGTAGTTTCCATTCACAAACAAGGACCTGACTTGACACTCGCCGCTGGCGCGCCTTGCAACGCTATTGCAGGCTGTCTGCTTTTGTTCTCAATTCCCCATCAAGGCTTGTGCCTTTGCATCCAATGCGCTCAAAAGAAAGCAGCCGGTGCTGTATGCCCAAACCTCAGTTCTACTTGCAGCTATCCCGACAGAACAAGCTGTCGAAGCGGTGGCTGGGGCAGAGTTGCTACGCAGCCTACATTGGGGCCTACATCATGTACGCTTGGTGATCCAAGGTCTCTTTCTCCAAACATCCCCAAATCATCACCCAGGGGCATGATCCTTGTAAGGCCAGGAGTCTGCTCCAACATCGTTGCCCATCTGCCGGCGGATACCTTGACCGTATGGATGTGGCCTAATTACCATGATTGAATCCGCACTGCTTCGAAACTTGCCTGAACTGGCTGAAATTTCCCAGCCTTTCCGCTGCAACAACGAAAGGGCAGAACATGGCACAATTCTTGCCATTCTGGCGCCGCAAATTCAAATGCCCTCGAACCCATCTCTTCCGTAGCCAAAAGAAGGCCAAAGTATGACTTGTGATTTTGAGAGCCGGAAAGTCATCATCTGCCTCCAGCTATGGAAGATGTAGTAGTTTCCCTATAGATACCCCAAAAGACTATAGTCCTTATTATCGAGACCCCCAATAAGGCACCCTTAATTTTGGGAAACCCTACGCCCTAAATAGTAGTTTCCATTTTCTTTTTCCACTATACATAACCCCAATCTAAACCCTATATAAGCCCTATAATAATCCCTATATAATCCCCCTAATTTGGAGCAAACCCTAAACCCTATAAATCCCTATATATCCCTATATACCCCTATATAATCCCCTGAATTTTGGGAAACCTCCCTGTGGGCTCAGGTACATTTGATCCAAGGCCAGCTGCGCGCAGTCCGCAGCTTTGGCAGCCTGGAGCAATTACTGAGGGTTTAGGGTTTAGGGTTTAGGGCTCAGGGTTTAGGGTGTAGGTTTTAGGGTTTAGGGTTTAGTTTAGGGCTCAGGGTTTAGGTTTTAGGGTTTAGGGTTTAGGGTTTAGGTTTTAGGGTTT
>CAJNIZ010030813.1:15004-51258 GCA_905231905.1 Symbiodinium pilosum
TATAGGGTTTAGGGATATAGGGTTGTATAGGGATTATACAGGGATCGTGGAAAAGAAAGTGGAAACTACCATTTGGTTTTTAGGTTGGGGATATTAAACCAAGAATGAAAATCAAATGAAGAAGGAACATGAAATGGAAGCTGGCAATTCAGGCTTCATACAAGGGTTTCATAGGATTCATAGGGATATGACCCCGACAATGGAGAACACATGGAAAAATGGAAAATAACATGGAAACTGAGGCTTGTCAAGGGTTAGATTTTGTAAACACCCTTCACATCTTTTCTGTGGAGGAACCAGGTTTAGGGCTGAGGCTTCCCGACATGAATGTGAATATCTTACACCTTACCTGGCAAAAGCTTGGTTAAGATTTCTGAAGACGAGGAAGCCAATATTTGGACCACCATCAAGGGCCTCAAGGGGATCCAGTGCTTGAATTCATACAGTCCCGAGAGAACCCCAAACACAAAGAAGGACTTCCAAAATCCTATCACATATTTATACTTCCCGTACACATTTCCTGTAATTGCCTGCAATAAATTCTGTACCTTATATGCCTTTTGCTGATAACCTGATAACCTTGGACAACCCCCAAAAAGCCCAACACCTTATCTGAATTATGCCAGCAGATGCCAATCCCAAAGCCTGCTCCGCCAACTCGTAGTCGCCCACGAAGATGAGCCGCTCGCTTTCACGGTCTCGAACCTATCAAAAAAACCCTGATGTCCGAAATGGCCAGGTGAGACCCAAAACCCCTAGGCGTAGCTGCTTGGACGTGGTGACGTGAGATGCGATGGTTTGCAGCTTGAAAGGTGAGAGACCTCACAAAAGTGTCTCCCCAACCAAATGGGGACAACTTGAAATACCGCAAACGTTCTAGTAAAAGAGCTTTCCATGCTGCTGCATGAGTCTGGAGTTGCAAGATATTGCAGCCTTCACCTCCCAGAACCACTTCTCGGAGGACCAGAAGACACTCTCATACCTGGGCGGCCGACTGGGCTTGCAGAGAACTTAGCGAGCGGCTTGCATAATGAGATGGCTGTTCGCGCATTTGCGCGAATTCTGCGATGCGTTGGGCTCGGCTTGTGACATGAGAGTGGCTCGGCCTTTGGAGAAACGAGATGGCAGTGCTCACGCGAAGATCGAACGCAAGCCCTATGATCTTACGTAATATGCAAAATCTGAGCTTGTTTTTCTGAGAGCCTGTCCTCTAGGGGAGGTCTGTTCAAGTGCAGTTGATCAACATTCCCCGATGCACCTCTGGTCATTACTGCTGCGTGAAGGATCAGCACGCTGTCGATTAAACCATTTATGTCGCATCCGTGAAGTGTTCCTCAAGGAATTGTCAGGGCAGGCCCGCGATCTGAAGGCACTTCACATTCAGCTCTCAAAGAAGGCCTGCTTCAAGACAGCCCTTGCGATCATCTTAATATGGGTGCCCTGACATCAAGAATTTCACGATCATCGTGGCTAGAGCGAGCAACATGAACAAAACACATCAACTAGAAGATCTGTCTAACACAATCCGGGCAAATTCAAAGCCTTTGACTTGGACAGAGAAGTGCCATACTGTAAATTTGAGGTCCTGCATTTTCCCCAGACCGGCAGGAGGATACTCATTCTGGACCCCACACCAAGCCTGCAACACATACCAAGTTTAAGACACGGAAATGTCTTCTCTGAGCCCAGTCTATGCCATCGCGCTCTTCTGGATCGCTGCCAGCTCGTCTGATAACTCGGGTGCCTCTGAGCTGAGCAGGGCGGCAATTAAAGTGGCAACGGGCCTGTCCGCAGTTGATGTTGCAGTCATTTTTGCGTATCCGCCTTTCGCGTGTCCCGTGGCCGCTTAGAACAATGAGTGCCAAGGCCATTGTTACGAAAACCTTCTTGAATGTGTTGCGGCGTTGGGGCCCTAGCAGATTCCAGGCCTCCCCAGGGAGCCCGCAGCACTTTTTTGGAAGGTAAGGGGGGTGCTGCTTATGAAGCACAGTGAAACATTTCTCGTAAAATCCCTTGGGATCTCCAGAATCCTCTGAGGTAGGCTTTCGGGCCCCATGAAAAGGATTTTTGTTGGGCTCTCTACGGATTATATAAATATAAAGGGTAACAAGAACTAACCACTATTTTGAAACCACCCCTGTCCGCTTCTGGGAGGATCGAAATTTCTTTACGCACTTTTTTCCCATTGAGTTGCTCACAGGTGAGGCGCGGCACGGACTGTCCGTAAGCCTGGCGGATACCTAAACATTGGGTTTATATAGGGGTCGTGTAGCCGTTAACATAGGTTTTATTTAGGATTGCATGGGGTTGTATAGGTGTTTATATAGGGGTATGGAAAGGAAGATGGAAACTATCATGTTGCATGGCTGGGGCAGACTGATATTACCCCGATAATGGAGAATCGCATGGAAAAAGAAGTCTGGATAATGAATGGGAAACTGTGATCATTAGTGGCATATATAGAGATTGCATACCTAGGCACCGTAAATGCTAGCTTCAATTGTATTTTTCATTCCCCCTACTATAGCTCTGTATACCCCCATATCTAGACATTATCCTGGATGGCCCTATAAAGAAGCGAATTTACTGACACCTCGGCCCCAAAATCTCAAGAATAATTGAAAGTTTGGGCTGCCAGTCTGAGCCAGCGCCTTGTGCAAATGGAGCCTGCTATTACAGGTCCATAATGTCACGTGCTGCGCACTAAGCAACTATTGGATTTCTACCCGCGTCTTCCTCAGTGTCGCTCTTAAAGCTATTGCGTCACTGCTTGTGACGTACCCTTACCTGGTGCACCTCGTAGAGTCGTATGCAGGCATATGATTGCAAGACTGCACATGCTCATCTACGCTGCAAATTTTGGATTTGGGACTGATTCGGGGCAATCAGAAACCGGCCGCGTGGAACAAGACTGGCAGGCAAGGATTTTTCATCTGCACACAGATCAATTCCGCTGCTTGAAGAGGGGAACCCCCTCAACGAGCTGTAAACTGCGAAATGTTGCAAGAGGGTACTGATATGTACTGATGTATGAACCTCTCGACCCAGGATGGCCCCAAGATAGCGGATCAGAAATCCAAGTCATCTGGAGACATCTCTACATGCAGCTACTAGTTGGGTGTCGGAAGCCGAAGATGGCAAAGACATTGGAAGCGCCAAGTGTCTGGATGGACCCCTCATTGAACAACCCCCTTGTCCTTGAGCGCCGACAGAATTATCAACAAGTTTCTGGTTTGATAAGTTCGATAGGCCCTGCGCGAAGCCTAAATCCTAAACTCAACCCCGCATCATTTGCCGCTTGCTACGGCTTCCTCTACAAGGGCTGCTTCAGGATTTGCCCTTCTTCTTGAGCTTCTCGTTTTCCTCCTCTGCTGAGTACAGGTGTGTGTTCTTGCGCACAGTATGTGCATCTGGGTATGCATCTACATATGCATAGATCGTAGATGTATACAGCAGGAGAGCAGCATGCTATTGCACGTATTCATACCCAAAAGCACATAATCTTTGGGCTTTGCTGCGTATACGTAACCAAGGGGTATTGCGGGCGTCACCTCCAAGAACACACAGCTTTGATGAAGTTCTCTGTTTGGACAAGTTGGGGAACTTGCTATTTCAGGGATTTCAGGGTCGGGGGGGTTTCATATTAGGGGGAAGGGATTACATAGTTTTGCGATGCGTCAGCTGCCACAGCCGATCCTTCACCGAGCGGATCCTTCCTGTGGTGCGTGCCTACAACCCTAAATTAAGCACGGGAAACAAACACTGGGATAAACTGGGATGCAGGTGGCAAGGGCCAAATTCTCACAAGCCCTGCAACCCCACGGGTGAGACAAGCTCAAAGCAATACAACAGCTCAAACCGATTTCAGGTAGATAGGCTTCACCTTGTTTTGTTCACTGCGGAGTTGACTCACACTCCATCTTTTTTTAATCTATGGAATCCATGGCACAAATTTCTGCAGCCCGGCAAGGCAAGGCCTCGAGAGTCTGAACTCGCTTGCGTAGCTTGTCCATCTCGGCCTGACCAGCTGCATAGGAGTCAGCAGCTACAGGGTTTCGAGATTTCGGCAGAGAATCATCAAGGTGCTGGCCTGCAGATGCTTTACGCAAGGCATACTGAAGGCAAACCAATCCTACGGGCTGCTCCTACTCATATTGCTTTGTAACTACCGTTCCCTCCTCTGGCGTCTCGGCTCCTATAACCTTGCAATGCAAAAGGTGTCTGGCAAACACGAGGGTGACCCTGGCGGGGCCTCCTAGACGGCATCCAAGTTTCTAGTCTTTGGTAACTGCGTACGTATGTTGCCTAACTTTTGAGGTGCGCGGTCCTGTCCTCCGTCTCCTTTCGCCTGGCTCGCATGCTGTTGCGCCACTCCTGCAGGATGAGAAAATGCAAGCCAGGCTTCGGTAACCAGGCGATTGGCCTCAGCATGGTTAGCATGGTATTAGCTTCCGCTTTTTCAGAGCATACTAGCTGTGTGTAGCGGCGGGAGCATGGTTCGCAGGAGCAACTTCTTGTAAGAGACCGCCGCCACTCGACAGTGCTCAGGGTGCTTCACGAAGGGCATGGTTGTAACCCTGTCCTTGAGCTTCTCTCCGTGCTGAGTGAATACTGAGTCAATCCACAGGCGCACGATCCCAGAGGAGATCGTAAGCGCAATCCTTGTTGGTGCTGAGAAGCTCAACTTGCTGCCATGTACTTGATGCCATACGAACCCTGGGCAACTCCACCGAAAGCCCTGCAATTTGCTGAGGTCTAGTCAGCAGCACCACTGCCAGCAGGATCTCCAGGCCCATTATCCTTGGCGAGTTACAAGTTATAAGAAGAAGAAGAAGATGGAAACTACAGTGATGGAGCATGAAATGGCAGACAACGTGAACCATGAAACAGACGCTACACCTATATGCGCTTAGTCTAAACTCCCTCAAAGGGAGTTGTAGGACTTATTAAGGGGATACTAGGAGTCTCCACTATAGCCCATACTATATAGGATATATGGGGATCTCGGTCCCTAACCCACACACTACTGCACATGACAAGGGACAACGAGGACAGTATCTGAGCGACTCGGCAGTCTTCTGATACCACTGCTTGAGAGCGGAGGGATAACAAGACGAATACGGACTGCATGGGCACTGCAATGTCATTGCGACAACGCTCCCTCCGTGCTTCGCGGGCTTCAAAGCTATCCCAGACCAAGATTCAATTGTCTACTCACCTGACCCTGCTGGCCTTGTGACCCAAACTTTTCATTCATGCCCCTCGGCCGACCACACGCCACCTGAAAGCTCAAACTGGACCCCTCAAAGCATGAAGTCCAAAGCAAGCTTCCAGCGCCACCAGCCACGAACGAGCCAGGCCAGGAAGAGGGAAACGAGCCCCACGCCAACACCAATCTTCCAACCTCAGGTGCCCAAGCCAGGGGGCAGGCTCATGTTAACACGGTGGTGAGCATGTGCACGCCGGCTGCGAGGAGTGAAGCGCTAGCTGGCTTTAACGGAAACTCGCCCATGTGTTGGCCGCCAAGGAGCTCTCCATGAGAATCTGCACGCTGACAATCTCGGCCACTAGATAGAATACGCACACCTGAGCAGCACTCTCGTCACGGACTTCCACCCTGCACCCTGCTGGGTCTGTCTGGCCCGAGTTCCAAATGCTCTGTCTTGGCCTTTGGAACTCGGGGGAACTGCGGCCGCAAAGCCGCGCCAAACAATGACAAGCGGCCGCATCTGCCAGAAGCGGCCATAACCAATTTAGAATGATGACCTTGGCTCCCACGTGACTAACGCTGACGCTCACGGTTCTGGGCAACTATCCCACCTAAGCCCACTTGTATCAACCTTTCAAGAGTTCTCATCAACTGCATGCCTTGCTAGTGCAGTTCAAGCAGCAACATCGATAACGAAGACAGGTATGAAAAGGGAGAGCGCCTCTTCGGACCGGGCGCTGAGGCTGCCCAACCTGCCATTCGCGCATGCCCTCGCTCTGGCTTCCAGATTTCTTGGGATTCTCAAAGCTGCAAGTCTCTGAGGGTAAGGGAAGCATTTCAGCCCAGCCCATGTGTATCGCGCGTGTTGTGCGCAGCAGCCCCCCCAAACCCTGGGAGAACCTACAATCGGGGTTAGCTTCTGAATAACGCTTGTTCCAAAAATTAAAAATGCCTTGTTTCCAAGCGCAGATATGCGCTTTTAACCTTGAATCGGCCTACCCCACCTGGAGCGTAGTGTAGCTTCTGCTTCAGAACCACTGAAGCCAACGAAAGCAATAGAACATGAATTGCTGCATGCAGAAAAAATCTGAGTCTGAGCACTGGTGGGATGCATTCCTACTAATCCCCATCTACTCCTCTATAACCCCGTGTTTCCCAACCACCAGCAAGTAATCTCCAAGCTCCCCCGCTTGATGTCCAAGGCGTAGAAGCCAGCTGCTAAGGGCCCGAGGAGCCTCGGGTAAGTCTAGGAACCCTCCACTTACATGGCTGGACACTTTAGCTTAAGGCGAAGGATCTCCGAGTTATATGGGGCTTAGTAGGGAGTAAGGGCATATAATCCATATGAGCTATAGTCTAAACTCCTAGTATCCCCCTTAATAACCTCTATAGTAGTTCCCTATATAATCCCCTATATAACCCCCCTTTAAGGAGTTTAGACTATAGCTCATATATAATCCCCATATGATCCCTCTAGACCCAAAATTGAAAGTTTCAAGAGCCAGCCAAGGAGCATGAGCAGTCGGCCAATCCACACCTGAGGCGGCGTCAAAATTACTTGTTGGGCTTCTACTGGCTTTTGAATTGGGATGTCCCCTATCGATCTCCACTTTGTGAAGGAGCTTCTCACAACTCAGATGAATGAAGCCCACTGCTTTGAGAAGTCTCAATTCGATCTTGGGGATTTTTGCCCGACAAGTACCGCCTGGACTAAATAAAGTAAGCCGTAATGTTGACAGCGACTCACCTCAAGGCATTCGTCAGTCAGGGGCAGGAGGATCAATTCATGTGAGCTAGCCCTATAGTAGTCCCCTATATAATCCCCTGTATAACCCCCCTTTAAGGAGTTTAGATCATGGTTCATGTATTGGTTTATTTGGATTTTTCATTTGGGGGAGCTACAGGCATAAGCAAGCAGCACCACACCTACAATAGGGACTGTTGTAGTGGGGGGCGGGGTTGGTATTAACGCTACATGTCCGGTCAAAGGTGCACAAGGAAGAGGCCACGTACGACATCCGATTTAAAATGTTACTCCCAAAGACAGGAGAGCCCCGAGTAAGGAGAATGATGCAACATTGAGGGTGCTCCATTCACAACACACGGCTCTGGATCCCAGATAGTCAGATGACTCAAAATCTGACAACTCATGATTACATTCAAGATGACATTCCAGACATTCATCAGCAAAGACACCCAGTCAACCAGCCACAGCACGCTCCGAGCCACAATAGTTTTCCTGAGCTTCCGCTTGTAGTGCGGGTAAGGGATGCCTCTCATGACTGCTCAAACACAAGCCCACCACACCAAATCCACAACGCCGTTTGCAAACCCTGAAGGAAGGCACGAGTTCTCTTCCAAGGATCAGCACGAAGCCGCCCATGGGGCTAAGAAGGGTGCTCATGCCAATGGTCCACACCTGGAGCGCGGTGGTCTTGCTGTTGGCCCTTAGGAATGGTTTCAGGCGCCAAGGGCCTGCACTGAAGCAAAGTTGGCAAACAGCAACAAGGCGTCACAGTGAATTTCCCGGCCCTGTTGTCACGCGGGCTGTGTGGGTCTTTGAATCTGAGCAGCCCAAGAATCTCGCACCTCAAAAATCAACGGCCACTGTCCGAAACGTCAAGAATTCTACTGTCCCACCAGAAGCACCCTGCTCCGTGAACTCGGACCCACCAATAAACTTCACTCCCAGGCCCAACCCTGCTGGTTACCACAAGGAAGAGAAACTGAGAAGGACAGGCAGATTGCCTCCATCTCGGGACGCTCTTCACCTGACATCAATCGAAGGTTTTGAAGGTTAAGATGCTGGAACTCAAGGAATGGCGAAAGGAAGCTACAGCGTGGAAGGCCAGACCGAATGGAAGTCTAAGCCGGTAAGACTTCTCCTAGTTTTGGATCAGATTGCAGACAGCCTAAGTCCATCCCGAAGGTGTCGTAGATCTTCCGCCGTTCGGAATCTGAGAGGATCCTCAACATGGACTGCAGCTTCTCCGTATGAAGCTTTTCCTCTTTTTCTGGAAGGATACCTCATGAATCCTCCGACCGCCAGCAGTTTGCAAACTGGTCTTGGTGTCCTAATTAAGTCCTACTTGACTGCAGCTCTGCCAAGGATCTCTTTGGCATTCTTGATCTCATTGAATTTGTTTGTTGCCTCGACCCCGCCGCCAACCTTGTCTGGATGGTTCCTTGGCTCACTGGTGGTGCTAGAAGCCAGTGCAAGATTCCGCTGTTGCTGCTGGAGACGCAGCTCGCAATACTTACGTAAGACGGCGCTGACGGAATCGAGGTAACATCCCTACATGACCCCATGTTACCCCTCTATGACCCTATCTCATCTTAGTTCCTCAGGGCCCCATGGAAAACCAAGAGTCTGGAGAGACATCTTGCGAAAAGCCTGCTTGATGTCATCCTCCTGGACCAGGTATCCCCCTCCATCATGGGGTTTAGGGTGGTTATATGAGATACATTAGGATTCGATAGGGGTTTTGGGTCATGTTAGGATATCTAGGAATTCTAGAGGGAGTTGTTTTGGGGGGTGGTCATTTCGGGATATCTAGGGATTAAAAAGCAGTATACAGAGGCTACACAAGGTTCATGGTGCCATGCTCATGGAGCATGGAACTACTAGGAAATCACAAAAAAACTACTGTACATACATTGTATGCGTATGTCTATATCGAGTTACTTAGTCCATTTCCTAGCGAAACAATACATGTAACCCTACGTTTTATGCCGTTTAGTTCTTATGGCTATATACTTATGTCCATACACCACAATGGTTAAACGCTTAACCCCTATAACCCCTTCAGGTAAACCAAGAAATCTGTTGTTAGCGGCCTCCCGGGCCCAAGTTCAGCTTTGAAGCATGTATCAGTTAGGTGGACCCACCACCCTGTAATACGGGCTGTATATACTCATATTATATATGAGTGTACAGATAAGTATGTATGAATATAGGGTTTAGGGTTTGGGGTGGCCCCCCACCGATACTGGTGATCATAGTAGGATGCTTGTATATTGTTGGTCTACCACAGGGTGGAGGGGTTCCAGTTAATGTGTCAGTCAGAAACGGGTTACCCACCTGCGTTGAATGCACAAATGTCAAACATGTCAAATGCATTGCGTTGTGCACACACGCACAAGCAAAAGCAAAAGAGTCATATCCCCAAGTGCTGTGCGGAAGCTCTGGTCCTTACAGTCCAGGGCGACACCCAGGACGTCGTAGGCATCAATCATGGCCAGGCACTCAAAAATCCCCAGGCCTGTGGCCTGGGGGGGGCCAGTGCCTGGGCCTAGCAAACCCAGGAAGCAGTGGAAAAGAAAATGGAAACTACTATATAATGACCAATTACTCTTGGACCCTCCATGATCCAGGTGATGGGTCAAGTGCTGGGGTCTGCCTAACTTCCCTGCAGTGCATTTGGGTCTTTTGTGCTGCGTGGTGGGCGGTCTAATTTGTGGTGAGCCCTTGGTTTACGGGCCCTGCGCCCTAACATGATTTTTGGGCCATCTTCCTAACTTGAGCCGGCCGGAAGCTTGGCAAGTACCACGGACCAAACGCACCGCACCAAGCATTATGCCCCGCTCTGGGAGGGATGCCTCGCTGGCTCGCACAGGGTACAACCCCATGGAGAGCCCAGTCAGCTTCAACTCGCATATTTCGCAGAAAGAGATCTACCAACATAGGTTTTGGGATTCGGGTTTAGGGTGACAACAGCAAGGAAATGAATCCATATCGAATTCTCTCAAAGAACTTGACACAGGCACTCTGCTTTGTGGCCTCGCCAGTCACGGGGCATCTGCCTTAGAGGGCGCATCTCCACTGACACGGAGATATGGTTTGATGGTCTACATTGTACTGTGTATAAGGACTGTAGAAAGGAGCAGGTACTGAGAACACGGGGCTTTCCAGGAAAGTGCCATGGGAGCATAGCACTATTGGAATTCTGAGCCCTCTGCCACTAAAGTTAATAGTCTGCCCTCCTCCATGCTAATAATTAGAGTTGCGTGGTGGCGCTGCCATCTCAACCCTTGAGCCCTCAAAGTCCCAACCACTTGAAGGCACCTGGCCACTCCAAACCAAACCCATCAGCTACATTCTTGGATGCCTTGTCTAGGGCACTTGACCTCTGCCTGATGAAGGTTGGAAGATGTTGGAAGGCCACTCATGATCCAGCATTCTACCCAGACCACCTCTACAGCTGGCAGTCACGAGACTGTACGCTTGTTAGCTCCTCCATCTTCAAGCCATCTTCCTGCATTGGACAAGCGGCTGAACAAAAGCCTCGTGGCTGATAAGAAGCGCTGCCACAGCCATGACTGCCTGAAGACATGCAACAGCTGAAGATGTCCCTGACAAACGGACGAAGCTGAGACAGGGATGACATGGTAAGTTCCCGCGCTAACGAGCCGCAGGTGAAGATGTTCATGCCAAGCCACATGGACATGCTCTGCTTCGCTGATGCAAAGCTTGTGCAGGCACGATCTCCTGCGTCCCTCTGAACAGTACGCATTAACAAGCCTGGCACATCGTCGATCCTACGTGTAGTACTCATTGGGCGTAGCTTTTTGAAGTTTTTGACTGCTGCTCAAAGTAAGCTGAAATGTCTCGGCAACATCCGCCTATGCAAAGCCCTTCGATGCTACTCCAAGAGGTTGCTCAACCCTCGAGGCGCTGTTAACCACACACTTGTAGCTAGTCCTCCGCCAAAGACAAACCCTCTCTATTGCATTCACTGCACACCACCAAAGCACCCCCCCCCCCCCCCCCCCCGCCCCCGCACCCCCAGTTCCTAGGCAGGGCACCAGCTGCCGGCATGGCCGGTTGCAGCCGCTTGGCTGACCATGCCAACAAGACATCTCCGTCATCCGCTGAACAAACTCAGTGATCTGTAGCAAAGGTCCATTTTAAGGCCCCTTACGGTATGCAGCAGCTTCATCACGAATCTTAGGCGAAAAATCCTGTAACCGCCCCATGATATCCAAAGCGCTTCTGCAAGACCAGATTCTGCCATGAGTTCAATAGAAGAGGAATCTGGAGGAAGCATCTGTTTTCTGGCTACCCTTGGGAGGGCTCTCACATCATCCTCTGCTTGTTCCTACAAACTATGACGTGTGAGTGGTGCGAGATGCTCCACAGAGCACAGCTGGCCTCTGAGCCATGATGCTGGCGCGCCAATGAATTGCAACCAGGCCGGGAACACCGAGCTGGATGCGCACTTCAAGCACCGCTTCAGGCACTTGCCTACTTTCTTCTGGATGTGTACCGATGAGTAAAGCTGGGGAGATGCCAGGAGCCTAACCTAATCGCTGCGCATGGCTAAAGGTGGCACCGTTTGGGGGGATAAAGCCACAGACCGTAACCCGTACCCCCCCACCCTGTGCCCTGAACCTTACCACGCACCCTACCTGCAATCCTACCCTACCCTAACCCATTTGGAGACAACCCCCACAAGCATCTCGAGGCCTTCTGCTTGGCTGACTGCAGGCGCTGCGAGACAGCTGCTGCTGTACAAGCAGATCCCACAAGCTCCTCCCTGGCAGGGCAGGCAACAATGAAGGATAGATGGAGATCCAGGCTCTATGCTCAAAAGAGCAGCCGAACTTCAAAAGTCATCTCTTCCCTAGATAGGCCAGGAAGTGTTCTGGCTATACACGGTTTTGTCTTGCACGAGCATCTAGGCTGGACTTCAAGCATTTCAGCTTTTCCGTACAAGCACTAAGTGAAGCACACCTGGTTACAACGGTTACAAGGCTCTTTTAAATCCTGCTGGTCCACGTGGCCTTCAACTTGCGGTGCTAGATGATATGGAAGCGGCTTTTCAGTGTGTGTTCCACATTGCTCGTATGCGCCTTTCTCTTCCTCCTCTCTGCTTCTCTCCTCCATTTTTTCAAGCTTAGCCCCGAGCAGATGATTGGCGGCAGGTGGTGCGTAGATACGGACCACTGGGAGCTGGGCTCCAACTCCTCGGAGACCAGAGAGCTGCTACAGGAAATGATGGCGTGTGGTAGTCGGATTCGGCATCATGCCTGAAAACTACTGAATCAGTCACTGCTTGGAAACTACTCGAACTTTGCGCAGTTGCTGGGAAAATGGTTGGAGTTTGGCAGTAAACTGTTAACAATTGTTTGCAATAGGATAACGCTTCTTTGACACTGGCTAGACACGTGGTTGCAAAGTTGTTAGAAAGTTATCAACAAATGTTTGGCTGTCCTTTGTGGAAAGCTTGCTTCGTTGTGCGTGGCTTGTGCGCAAAAAGGATTGGAACAAACCTGCAGCCGGGATGTGCACACTTCAAACGGAGCAATCGGTGAACAACAGGAAACTATTTACCTATGCCTCGGCCTGATATGAGCCAGGTCCAGGATGATCCAGATAAATCCGCAGACCCGCATTTTGCCTTCAACAGCAGAACCGAAGACCTAGACTCTTAGACGCTGAGTCCCACGGTGTTTCATCGATGGATATCTAATTAGAGACTTAAGCCTCAAGCCCTATTCCCGCATCCCGGAAACTTAAAGTTGAAAACTTCAACCGGAGTAATCGGACAGTGCAACTCCGCCCTGAGGACCAGCGCCTTTCTCCAACGCAAGCTCCTCAGCAGAGTCAATGCCCACGTCAACGCCTGAGGCTTAGCGCAATGAATTCTAAGCCAACATCGCCTACCTAGCTGGATACGGCCCTGGGTACTCGTACAGAAACACAAAGCCCAAAACGATTTGCCGTAGACTGGACAGCCGGGCAAGATGCAGGTCGAATGTGCCATAACTCCTATATAACCTCCAAAAAATACAAAAATACGTGTGTACATATGTATGTATGCATATATATATATACATATACATATATATATATGTCTATACGTCCCCTTCTAAAATACAGAACCCTTTATAACCTCTCATCTTGTTTCTGTATGAGCTCAGAGTCTGACTGACGCACTTGACTCCCCATGTGCTCGTCGATTTTTCCAGGTCCTGACTGCCAGGCTTTGCGAGAGAACCGGAGACCTTGGGTACTGCCCCCACCCTGTAATAGTCTATACTAGGGGTCATATAAAGGGCTATATATAAGTGCTAAGTACATTAGGAATATTGTCCAACCGGTAGAATGCGGGGGCAGTACCCAAGGAGACCAACTTTGAACATGTTCAATGTCTGGCGCCACGGCGCTTGACTTAAGAGGATAATTTTCAAATAGGAAGCGTGTGATGCCGGCGGTCCTCCACTGTGAAGCTGCCCTTGGACCTGAAAAAATGTGACTTTGACATAGGCAGCAAAACAGAAGGGCTCAAGGCAAGCACCAACGACATCCATGTCAGTGCACGTACGAGTGAGAGTAAAACAAAGAGAGAGAGAGAGAGAGAGAGAGAGAGAGAGAGTGAGAGAGTGAGAGAGAGTCCCTCTAGGCCCAAGCTGTCGTCCCTGAAGGGCAGCTCAGATGTATTTGGCTGAGGGTGCTGCCAGCCAGCGTAGAAGAGGAAGCAGACCTTGGAACTGTACCAGGATTCGAAGTCGGAGAATTAGCTAGATCCACTGAAACAAACTGTGCATTCTGGTACCGCAGCAAGAACCTTGGCCAAGGTGACATTTCTAAGCATACACGCGTGTTCTTCTGATCGTGTCACCTCAAAAAATGCAGTCCCTTTTCTGAGGGCAACATAACGTTTAGCAGCCGTGTCCCCAGGGCCTCAAAAAATTGTGGATTTTCGGCATCTTTTGAAGATGGAAGTTCAGAGCGCTGCTCCTCCGCTAGAGGGAAGACAGTCAAGCTTTTTGGACCCCAGCCGCTTGCTGCAACCAGTGCTACGAATCAGGATCAAAAGTCCCAACCTTCTCAACTGCCAGAGGAAAACCACACGAAACACGTGTGCATTTTACAGCCCAAACGTCGGGTGCACCGACACGAATCCACCCCATACCACCAATCTTGCATAGCTAGCTGGTAGCCTGAGTCATGGGGACAGGCCGCAAAAGACGATGTGACGTTTGCAGTGGAATTTTCTTGGTTTTGTCTACCAAAAGCAAAGCCTGTGCACATAACTTCACGCAGGCTTCACCAAGAAACCTCGCCTCGCGACATAGAGTTGACCATGAATTTCATTTGACCACGCACCGAGAACTTCGAGTAGCCTTGCAAAGCGTCCTGCCACTGCGTGACTTTGCGCTGGCAGGTTGTAACGGGGAGTGCACCATTTGGCCTGGCCCTTCGGCTGCGCTCTGGTAACGGAGCAATGAGCAATCCCCCAAAGACTGGAAATGCTGTTCTATCCAAAGAACAGAAATCTCAAAAAGAAAGCTTCACTCATGCTTCATCCTGCGGCAATTCTGACATAAGACGGCACCGGACATCCTGGCAGGGATCCTACATCACCACGAAACATTAGTCCAAACAGTCCATAGCCAGTGAAAAGGCCCTGCAATGTTGCGCGCCCCTCGTATGGTGGAACTTTTATTAAGGTTAACAACTCCACCTCATGCAATCCCTACAACTCGTTAACGTAATCCCCATGATGTAGCCCTGCGATCTCTTGGTAAATCTCCAAAATGCCGATGGTCTACCCTTGTACTGCCAGATGACAGTACTTCTCGGATGGGGCTTGCACGTGGTTCTTGGTGAGTGTCCCATCGCTTCCAAGCTGTGCATTTTCGCTGAGGGCGTTTCATACATCTGCAGCGCAACTTTGACCCTAAGACTGATGAAACAGCGTATACGACGACCGATGGGGTTTCGTTCTCTGAGCGAAGCTGCTAGGCTCATATGGTAGTTTCCCAAAATAGGGAGACCCCAATATACTATAATCCCTATTATGGGAACCCCCAAAACAATAGCCCTAATTTGGGGAAACCACCATATGGTGTCGGTCCGAATACAACCATGACAACCATTTGAAAGACCACACTTCAACAACTTCCCACAGTACATTGACAGATTCTCCATTGTTAAGGGTTTAGGGTTTGGGGTTTAGGGTCTGATTCTCCATTGCTAGGGGTATATATCCCATATAACATCATATCTGTATATCCCCTTGCAGCCTAAACACCTTTTTGCTTCTGGACTTGTGCAGGCGCCAGAATGTTGGCTCCAGCATTCCTATCCTAAACCCTAAACCCCTATAATATCTATATGAGATTACATATATACACATCCCCTTGTAGCCAAAACCCTTTTGCATCCGGCCTGCAGCGCCTCTGCCGCGAAACACTTACATCCGTGCTTCGCACAAGACACAAGCTACACTAAACCCCAAAACCCCCATATAGCCTAAACCCCAAACCCCAAAACCCCCATATAGCCTAAACCCTAAACCCCAAAACCCCCATATAACCTAAACCCTAGGCCCCAAAACCCCGAAACACCCATATAGCCTAAACCCCAAACCCCAAAACCCCCATACAGCCTAAACCCTAAACCCCAAAAAACCTCATATCGCCTAAACCCTGCACCCCGCAACCCCCATATAGCCTACACCCTAAACCCCAAAACCCCCAAATAACCTAAACCGTAAACCACAAAACCCCCATCTAGCCTAAACCCCAAACCCCAAAACCCCCACAAAACCCAAGAATACCTCTGTAATGCCTTTCCTGGACATGCTCGGGGTCTGGCCAGCTCACCTGGCGAAGCGCTCTGCAGCCTCAGAAAACACAGACGTCTTCAGCTTAGGGTCTAGGATTCAGGATTTAGGATTTAGGATTTGGGGTTGAGGGTTTAGGGTTTAGGATTTAGGGTAGGGGTATATGGAGGTGTATTACCCGAATAATGGAGAATCATTTGAAAATAACATGGAAAATGAAAGGGGAACGGGGCTAATGGGGTTGATATTAAACATCCTGCATGATCTCAAGTACCTTATACCTTGGAAGACATGGTATTATAGGTTGCCAAGGATTTTTAGTATCTGCGTTATATACCTTGGGATGTAAGGTTCAGGGCGTGGGGGTTCTCAAATAAGGGATGAGCATGGAAGGATAAGTATTAACAAGCTTACAAAAGGTCTCTACACAGTAACTCCCCTCCTGCAGTTATTCAACCATCCCGCCTCAATAAAGATCTGCGTTAAAGGAACGTCAAAGCGGACGTGCATCTTTTGTTCACGGGCAGCGCAAGCGTTCATTGCCTGCCTGTGATCTGGGAATCTGGGTAACCGAAGCCTGCGAAGCCCTTTAGAGCAGTTTAGGCTTGCAAGTCAGGGGGGACACAGTCTGCAAAGAAAAGACCGGCTACGATCGCAGCTCTTGAAAAAGATGGTTTTACATGGCTTCGATTTTACCGGGCATTCCGCTCGACCACGACTCCCAAATCTCAGCATACTATTCCTCCGCCTTGGCTTGACCAGGTGGTGCCCCTGACAATCATAAGAAAGTACTTCTGCTGAGAGCTGGTCTCCTGCCTATGAAAGCCGTCAGGTCAGGTCTACTCTATAGGTGCTCAAGACTACGAAAGCCCCAATTTGTGCTTCCGACGAGAGTTCTTGCGGCCCGGGCCTGCTAAGGAGCTTCGAGGGCTTGTAGTTTTAGCTCGAATTTGCCGATCCATCCAAGCTTCCACGAGCACTTTCATAGAACCTTCCGCATGCTCCTCTACGTACAGTGACAAGCGTAGCTTGGAAATGATGCCCCAGCGCTAGTTCCGTGTTTAAGTTTCTCTCCACAAACGGCAAAAGGCTTGTGTAGGTATCAAAGTCACGGGCCCCAAATGGTATGCCTCCGTCCGTCACGGAAAGGCGAGGAAACCAGAGCCACCGACGCGCACGTCTAGGAAGGAGAGCTTTGTCGCCAGAGGCGCCATAAGCACAGCCTTTGCCGCTGCAGGACAGCACTCTTGAAGCTAAAATTGGAGAATCGAAGATGTAGATAATGCTTAGCTTTGTAGCAGACTCCTAGTGCATATAAGTATGTGAATAAGACACAAAAAGGTGGAGCAAGTATTGTCGGCACAAGGGAGACAAATTGCATTTACTGCATCACGTACGTCGCGTTTGCACTTGTGCTGGAACCTGGAACCAGGCCCTCTCAACAGATCTTCATCCCCCAAGGACGTAGAAGTAGCCAATATTAGGTCGATCATTCTGTCACGCCGACTATCCTAATTTATCAGTGAGCAAAGGCTGTGCTTCAGCGCATGCTGATTCCGGAAAGCAAGCGCGGCTGCGCGCTCCGCTCTCAGAATTAGCATCCTGCAGCCAGCGGGCATCATCGCAAGCAGTTCGCAGAACTGAAAGAGGGAAGGTCGAATGATGGAAGTTTTGGAAAGTATGCCCATCAAACAGCAAGGGCTGATGTAAGGCCAAGCGGGGCCGTATGAAAGAACACTTCATGAAGACATGCGTTTCCTTATTATGGTTTTGATGGGTTTGGGGTGCTTCTTCGTATTGTGCCTGGGCTTCCCGGACCAATGTTGAGGCTTCACTAAATCTTTTTGATAGGATGGGGTCTATACTGTAGTACAACCTGGGATCTCTGCCGCATCTTCAGAAAGGTCTGCACGGTTTGCAACGCAGGTGCTAGGAAGCCAGGACGACTCAGTAACTACCTGCTGCTACTTGTTAAACTTTTAACAGGGTCATTGATGCACTCGCCCACTGCAGCAGAGGAAGCGCGTGCGGCCTACATAGCAAGCGCCAGGTTTTTCACCTCTTTTAAGATGTTCATCAGCTACATGCGGTACAGGCTATACTTCCCGGGCGCAAGCTGCTTCTTTCCAAGCAAGATGCGATTCTCGCGATCTCCTCTGCTCTGCCATCTAAGATCTTGCCACCCTGTCTGGGCTCCCTTATGAGAAAGGGGTAGGCTTGAGGTAGCATGCCATCAACCTACAACAACCCCAAAGAAGGCCTCCTATGCTTGCTGACCCAGGGTTCCCTCATCAGCCTTCGCAAGTAGCCGAGGTAGAGTCCCCATATACCCCATATTCTAAAGGGGGACCACAAGCCTCGAGACTGACAAAGCAAAGAGGCGCAAGAACAGCATCCTGACTGAGAGCTTCCACATTGATAAGCCCTGTTCCCTCCTCAGGCAGCTCCCGCTGTGGTTCTGTTGCTCTTGGTTCTGAGCAGAGAAGCACCTGAAAGGAACAGGACCTCTTTTTCGAATCTGGCACCAGAAACAGCCACAATTTGGCAGAGCTGTCACGGTTCCTACCTTTGAATCGGAGGCTCTTGAAAAGCCCGTACATAGCATGAAGGGTCAATTTCTTAGTTCTCAAGGGCGATGGATGAAAGTGTAACGGCTAGGACTGCCAAGCATTTGGTTGGGCAGGCCTTTCTCTTGACATGAATGATTAAACTTCTTAAGCTGAAAGCAGGCTCAGCTCTCCCAGACCTATACCCATATCCAGCCTGAACTGCTGGTGGTTTAGGGGCAGCTGAGACACAGGGAAGGCTTGCGACAGGACTAGGATAGTCTACTGCCAGACATGCAGCATAGTATGAACAAACAGAGGGTCACAGCCAAAGCCTGCAGAATGATCCTGTGAAGCTGGGGACATTGGAAACTACTATACTATATAAGGTTATACTGTGGTTATATTGGGATAATGGAAAAGAAACTGGAAACTACTATATTGGAATCATAGCCCTAACAACTTGATTTGAAAGCTCGATGAGGCAAGCCTGATTTTGCTGCACGAGTGCCAAGATTTGGTGCGAAGGGCTTGCACGCTTCAAGAATTACATTCAGGCTGCGTAATCCCTGCAAGGCTTCCCAAGAAAGTTGCTCCTCGGAGGCTTAAAAATCGATTTCTTAGCTCAGTCTTCCTTAGGCTTCTGCCAGACTAGTCACGAAGTATGTCTGTTCTTGATTTTTGCCTCACAGGTCGCTGCAACAAGGATCTGCATAATAAAATAATAGTAATAATGGTAGCACTAATACTAGTATTCATACACGAGATTTAAAGGAATACTTATAGGCGGCGTACCTGCGGCTCCTACTTCTGGGGCAAACTGCTCTATCTTCACCCTATCTTCCTAGGAAATAAGTGAAGTAAGGACACCCATACCTCTAAATCTTATGGATCCCTGTACCTGGCGTACAAAACGGTTATGTGGGGTTCGCATATCCAGTTATGGATGGGTTCTCATACCTCGAAGACTTTGAGCTGCTGCTGCTCTTCTCTCACTCATGGCCGCTTCGCGGCTGTGGTGCGCCACCAAAACAACGCCAGAAGAACCTGCCAGTATCTGCAGATGCGCTACAGTGACTATAATAATTGTCATAAGATGGTTTAGAACCCATGAGAAGAATTCAGGGCGTTGCTTTCCAAAACCATTTAGGGCTGCTGCACTGCTTCACTAACGAGGGCGCCCTGCATTCAGCATGTGGGGAATGCATGTCGTGCAAGAGAAACTGAAGCTTGCAGATGAGTGCGTCAGGTTACACTTTTAGTTGTTGGAGGCTCTCTTGACTTGGGCAGTCTAACTTGTGAGAGGGATTATGGGGCTATTGGGGATACTAGGTAGGATAGAATGACCAAGTCAACAGATCATCCACGTACATGGTAGGCTCCTAATTTTTCCTAGTATCTGCCAAAGCTCCAGAAAATTCCTCTAAAACAACCTTGCAATGCACCAACCTAAACACTTCAAGTAAGGTTCTCTCCGGTGCACTCATTCCTTAAGGCCAAGGGGTACATGAGGACTTTACTGGAATGATATTGCTGATTTCTCTCGTTTCTTGTCACAGGCCTGAAAGCATTGCTCAAACCAGATACGCCGGCTAAGCCGTTCTGCACAAATCACATCCTAGAATGTAGTGTAGACTAGGGGCCGAATAAGCGCAGTTTCCATGTCATTTTCCATCTTATTTTCAGCTTGTGTTTCTCCATTATTCATACCCTCCTTAAACGAGTGTTTCCCAAAACTAGCGGTACCATTTTGGGGTCTATATTGGGTCTCCTTTTTGGGAAACTACCAGGTAGGCCTTTACTCAACACCCTTTCAACCCAGGTCTCGGGGGCCACTGCACCCTAAACCCTAAATTATGTAACCCTATATACTGCCCGAAAAAAAAGCCGTGTCGTCCTTTCTCCGGTCAGCTTTCTCTTGCCACCAGGATGCAGCAGCAGCCAGGACGATCCAGGGGAATACCTTAGGTTGGGTGTTGGGTTTAGGGTTCATGGCTAAGGGATATAAGAGGACTCCTTCTAGTCACTATTACTGGGTCCGGGTGGGGGGTCCACCTAGGGAATACCTGAAATACCCCTAACTAACTATAGCTGACTGTGACTACTTTTATGAAAACCATCCCTATCATTATACCTAAAAATTGTTATTGTTACTGTTGCTATATTGCTACTTTTATTTGAGCCTGGAAGCGTCACTATTCTATTGCATTCAAGAGCCGAGGCCACGCTGTCACATAATGTCTTTGTATCCCTACATGCGCACGTCGCATGCGGCAATACCCGCCCGTGGGACCAAAAGACGTGAACAACCCAAAGGAAAGGAGTATATACTCCAGGCTTGACGAGAAGGCCCCTCCGCAAACTTTTCTTGACTAGATCCTTGAGCTGTCAGCTCAACACGATCCTGTCACCTACGGCGCCCAAAAGTCGTGGCGCTATGACAAATCATGATTGCTTTGAACAGCCCAGGCTGCTCTGCGACTTCTTGGGCTTTGCCTGGCAGAATGCAGGCGACTGAAGGCATCTTGCTCTAAGGTCGAGGTGAGCAGGCTACATTCGACTTCATCGGAAATTGGTGCGCTGTTTCCATCCACGCATGGTAGCTCTCCACGTATGCAACTTGTAAACGTCCCGAAAAACGCCAAAGCCTATCTGTGCAGTTCCGCATCGTTTCTTGGCTCCATTTGCTTACACTCACTGCTTTGATAGAATCAGACCGTCGTCCAACCAGATCACCAATGCTGTTTCCCCTGCAAACAGACGGGAACGGGAGGATAACAGGCATAGACATGTTGGCAGTGGCAAGTTACGAAAGCGTTCGGCTGCTGATAGTATTCATAGGCGGTGGCGGCAGCAGCTGAAACAGAAGCTGAAGCGCAGAGAGCAGCAGAAGTGGTAGTGCCAGTTTGGTAATCCGGAAACAATGCAGCCCATCATAGGAGAACAGAAGCAATTCCTACCATTGCCGAAAGAAGTTCGACTGGCATACGTTCGTCTCCCCATACAACTGTCTACAACTGTGGCACCCCGCGGCCTTTGGGCCTTACCAGCAGCTGCACTGAGCACTGGCATTGTCTTCACCTCGCCAGACAGCTGGCAGGCCATCTGTTGCAGGGCACGAATGCCCTTGTTTACAGCTGGTACAAGGGACTGCCGGACCGTCACATATAAGGTGTGTAGGCACTTCACTGGCTACGGTCTCTTACCGGATTCTATGTGGCTTCGAAAGAGTTCTTAAGAGTTTAAGATTTTGCATAAATACATAAATATATACATACACGCACATATGTATGTATATATATATATGCGTGTATGTATGTATGCCCAACAGGGTGACAATACCGTTTTGTTGCCGGCAGGGAAAAATCCCGGACAATCAAATTTGCTTTCTAACAAGCTCGGAGCCCAAAAATATATAAGTCCAAATCGCAGCAATAAAGGCGTGCCAATAATGTAATTGTCCGGCCGGAAACGTCCCGAATTTGATAGATTCCCTTCAACTTGTCCTACTAGTATTACCAGCTGCACTACCTGGTCCCACATATGTCCCCGTCATTTACTGTTGCGACCCCCCCCTTCCGTAAGCCCAAATCGCAAAACAAGTTCTGGGGTGGTTTTATTGTCATCTAAACGTTATCTGCTTTTTCAACTGCTTGCTCGGTGGCCCAGTGAGAAGCAGTTGCCTGGCAGCTCGGCCAGCAGAGGTGGTTTCCACACAACCATCGAAAATTGTTTGTCATCTGCCTTCTATTTTGTCCTTTCGGTGACAAAGCAAGATGCAGAGAAAACCCCGAGTTCTGGCACTTGAGCGGGGGGGCCAGGTAAGTAAATGAACCATCTAGGGTCATAAGAAATACGCACTTGTCTGATGTCCATCCGAAACAAGACGTCCGTATGTCATGTCCCGGATCCTTGTAGCATGGCCTGGAGCGGAGCCACGCTATTCAACTTCAGAACTTGCATGCACACAGCTTGCCTTTCAGTAGGTACCTCTGTCCCGATGGACAGTGCAAAATTTGCATATGTTTGAAAGCTCCATGCTTAAGGAAGATCCTCGTCATCCCCACATGCTTTGAGGACTCCCTGCTTAAGCCGAATACTCCCCTCCCTGTGTTAGGGGGCTGGGCTGCCTCAGTATATATGTGCGGGGTGCTAATTTTGATAGCTGCCCTGGTATAGTCAACAAAGCCACTGGGGCGTTCTCGCTCCGCTCGTTCTTGTTCACCACGGTGGACTCGGAGGCCTAACTGAAACACAAACATCAAGTGGGGGATTTCAAAAAACTAGGAGGTCATCCTGATATCTTGAAGAACCCGGCGTTCCTGCAAACTCCTAAATCAAACTCTGATTCTTTGAGGGTGTTGTGCTTCATGAACGCGCGGAGGTGTTTATCATCAGCAGCATGGCTGCTTATCACTAAGCATGGCGTCAACATTTACAGAATATGTTCCTGGGAGCCTTCAAGATCTTCAAGGAGCGGTCTCTGCATAAAGTCCTATTGTAATGGTAGCTGGGTTGTGTCTCACCTGGAGGCCCTTTCTGCAGCACCCTCCTCATGCAGTTGCATTCAACCTCTGAAAGACCTGTGCATCAAGAAGTGACCAGATTCGGGGACGTTAGAGTCCATGTGCTGACCTTTGAGTAATTTTGAACTGAGGGCTTGGGTTGCTGCTGCTCCGAGCTGGCCCCCTGGGGTTCTGGATCTTGACCCACGATGGGCATTGGACATTGGATTTGCGTACTGCGCAAGTGTTCAGTACACACGAGTCATGAGAGTATGCATGTGAAGCGGGCTTCGTGGACTCAGCTTTGTACAACTGATTGGAACCATCTGGGTCTGAACCCGCAAAGCCTGACTAGTTTGCCATGCTTACAAGAGGCTGCTGTACAGAGCAGCTCCTCAGGGGCTTGCTTGTTCAGATTTGCTGCAACAGGCCAAGGCTCCATAAGACCCTTCATTAACGCATGCTAGCAAAAATCCCGAGCTCTGTGGCACGTTTCTTTCCTCCCCCCCTTGCAGGTCCAAAATCCCCTTGTTTCCAAGCGGCCTCCGGGCCACGCTTCTCGCCCTTGGTACACAAGCATCATGCATGCAAGGCCAGGACTTGATGCGTCAAGCAAGAATACCAAAGGTGCAAGGATCCCAACCCAACAGATTTCTGCATCACTATGCAGCGCTATGCAGCATTGGCAAAAGTCGCCCGTACCAACAAGCCCTGATGCTTGGCTTTGCGGTTCTGGCGCCCTGGAGCGAGTTGCTTTTGCACGCGTGTAAGCAGAAGAGCACTCTGAACAAGGGCGTGATGCGTCGTGATCGCCGTCGAAGGCCAGATTTTTGGGGATTACCACACCTGGCGGCAAACAAGAAAGAACCCTCTCAACTTGACAGCATCGGACTCGGCTTCTTTAAGCCGATCCCAGGTTCAGGGATTCAAGGTCATGCCTTCTAAGGGTCGCAGTGTCTGGCTTGTCTACTGCAAAGCTGTCTTGGGTGCTTGACATTTATGATGCTTCATGAGGGCCTCATCTGCTCCAAGCGTGCAAACACGAAGACCTCCTAAAATTCTTCGCGCGCCCGAAAGCGCCTGGTTTTCAAGCCTGCCTCTTGCAGAAGCAATTACATTCTGTGCCTTCTTTGGCAAGCTCTGAGGCCGCCCAGACCTCGATCTGCTCAGCCCAGGCCTGCCATGACATGGATCACAAAGGAAGCCTAAAGCAAGCCTCAAGATTTATAGCTTGAGTAGCACCAGGCAGTGATTCAGAGGTCTTTGTCAGTGGGTCTCTAAACATAGCTAGTCTCTCTCCAACACCGGTTGATTTATGCGTAGTGAAGTGCCCGGAGCTGGATGTTAGAGGCTGAACTTTCTCATTCTAGCTGGATCCCATTGATGTGCAACGCCTACACCCTTGCTGAAAGCTGCAAAGCGGAATTCTCGGTTGCCATGGAATGGCCCAAGGATGGCCATATGAGTAGTGTTTTTTTGATGGTTGAACCTAGTAAGATAATATTCTTTATATAAAATACTATACCCCAAAAAGGAGGATAGAATCTTACTCTATATTGGGTACCATAGTATCCCCAAATAAAATACTACCCATATGGCAAAGGTTACAGATATGGTAGTTTCCATAAATAGGGGACCCCCAATATCGACCCCCAAAATACTGTAGTCCTTATTATGGGGACCCCCAACACGAGATTTGAGAAAACCCTCATTTCATCCATGGCACCCTCTTGGAAATGTTACCCAATCTGGGAAGGCACGAAACCCGCTTTGTAAGTTTTTGAGGTACCAGGCCATGATGAGACCCCAAAAATGCCAGGATGACGAAGTTGCACAAGCCTAGAAGAACCTCTAGTCAGGATTTCTCACTAGAACTAACCACTTCCCTTTGACATGTTGGACTCGGGTCCTTCTTGTCCCCAAGGTCAAGCCCATACTTCTCGCGCAAGCGCAGTGCGAGGCTATGTCTCACCAAGCGGACCTGGGATGAGTCTTGTGAGGCATAATCTCCCCCCTTCCAGTCAAGCTCCGCAAAGCCAGCAGTTTTCTGAAATCAAAAGGAAGTCTCAGCATAGCGTAAAATGCAGTAGGGTAAGGCTTGCCATGCCCCCGTATGTCTATCATAAGTTGAACACAGCTCGGGCTTTGCCACTAGTAGTGAGGAGGGCGCCTCACCATGATGCTACAGTCCATGCTACAGTTGTCTTTGCAAAGATTGCGCACCGTTTGCCACCCTAGTGCTCGGCTAGTCATATTCTTCTATTGAGTACATATGACAGGGTAATTTTGCATAGTTACCATTCCCAATTAATGCCATTTTGTTACTATTCCCTAAATAAAAACCACCATTTAGGGTGAGGTCGCTTGGAATTGCTCAGATATGACCAGGAACCCTTCAAAATCGTCTCGGTGCGAAAATCTGCCGATGACGACATACTCCTGTCTTCAGGCAAGGAGCTAGGCACGAGAGCTTCTTGGCGCCGGCAACGCGGTGATAGTAGTCTGCGACGTGGAAGATGCTTACAGGCTAATGCACAGAAATTCCCCGGCTAAAAAAACATCCACGTGTCAAAACCTTGCACGACAAAGAAGGCAAAGCAAGGACATCAAAAGATGAGGCATATCCCGTTTGATGCCACACGAGGCCATCCTCGCACAAGATGTCTGTGTCCAGACTGACAGCAATTTCAAGAACGGCACCATGAAGCATGATTGGCCAGCACAGCTAACATGCGCCAACAGGTCGTGCTTTAGCTTCCAACCTTGTCGGCAGACACTAAACCGGCAGCTGCTGGGAACTACTACTGGCTGTTCTTCCTCTCAAGATGGTTGGACATAGGACTTTGCTGAAGCTGGTCCAGCGAAACCTACTGTACTGTCTTTGACACCTGACTGCACGTGGCAATGAGGCTCTCCGTTCCGAGAGGTTGTGCAAGCTTCTCGTCGTTACTGCGGCAGCACCTGTGGAAAACCTCTGGTCGACACTACTTAGCTCGAATAGGAGCCGCTCAACTGCAGCTCTTTGCAAGGTGGTCTTTGATGCTTTCGACCGCAGGCTTTGCTGGGGCGGGCATTTGACAAGAGTACACATTTGCTTAAGGCCCGTTGCCGGGCTGCAAAGGGTGATGGATGGCAGACCTTTTGAGCGACTTCTCAAACTTGGTTGGGGGTTTCTCAGAATTAGGGGTACCGTTTTTGGGGGGCTTACTATTACCATTGTTGTTGTTACTGTTGTTGCTATGTTGGGGTCTATGTTGGGGTCTATGTTGGGGCCCCATATCTAGCGAAGTTACCACTTCATACAAGAGGCTCTCGTTGCGCTCCATGGATCTCCAGCCGCAGGGATCTTCCTGCGCGCAAACCCTGACATATAGTAATAATAGCAATAATAGTAGTAAGAGAAATTAATAGGAAAAAGAAATAATCGGAATAGTGATTAACAAATAACAATAGTAGTAACGGTGAAATTGGGGCTATATTATAGGCATAATGGAAAAGAAAAGAGAAGCTACAACAATATACCAGGGTATCTATTGGGGTTATAGTAAGGAATAAGGGAAGACTTCACGGCCTGAAGCTTTAACCCAATCCTAATCAACCTGAGGGCCCTTGACACTTTTACTGAGCCAACGGCGACCTTCAACCTTTATTCTGCGAGTACCTTTGTGTAAATGATTATTTCTAAACTAGTACTAAGCAACAGGAGTGAGTCTGGCGGCCGGAATTTGGGCGATGAATGACTTGGACGTATGAGGCGTGAAGAGATAGAAACTTGAGCATGACAAGTTTCCTGAGGCAAGCCAACAACCGTAAAACCTCATAGCAGAAAGAGAAACGAACCGCATCTCAAAGCTTGTGATGTAAGCCACATGTAAATGAGACTGGTGTTGGCGCCTGATTTTTGTCACGCTTGGCTACACTCCCTGGTGCTGGCTCGTGGAAAAGTACTGGATTCGCGCACGTCAATCACAATGGAAGGGGCAAGTTCACCTTTAATAATTGGCTTCAGGCGGCCGAGCAGTGTTTTGCCGCGGTCGGCATACTCTGAGCCTGGAGTGCAATTCCTTGACTTGATGCGATCCTACTACTGAACCCTCTGCACCCCCACCCAGGGGCGGCCTTCACCTGCGATAGGATAATCTCGCTGCTACGTCTCGCCGCCTGGCTGCACAAGCACTCCAATGGTGACAGAGGGTCTACACAAGCTCTGCCACTACATCCATCTCTGGTACTCTCTGAGGTTGGCGAGGATTGGCTGCGCTGATCCTCTTTCTACTGGGGATGTGAAGAGGCTTCAGGCTTGAAGCTTGTGCCGCTTGGACCTACTTGACCTGAGATCACCGAGGATGTGGGTGCCGCCCTATGGGTTTGCTTCATACAGCCAGAGCGACAGTTCCAGTTCCTGCTGCTAGGAAAGAGTGCAGCTCCCAACTGAATATTCGCAAACCACATAGAGTTTTTGGGAGCCATCCAAGATTTGCTGATGCGCGAAATGGTTTTCTGCGCTATGCATCTGCCCTCGAATCTGATGCGCTATGAGCTGGAAACGCAAAGTGGATCTCGAAGAGTCTTACAAAAGGCGGGGGAACCGGTTTATGAGTTCAGTTCATGGGCCCTAAGCCTGCATAATCCTCACGACAGGCCATACAAATAGCATTCGCCACATTCAAAAAGCTGGACCACTAGACCCTACACGCTCCAAAGTCCCCAACAGAACCCATTATCTAACCCTATGAATGAAACTTCAAGCCTGGTAGGAGCCACCCGGAGGCGATTGCGTGGCCAGGATGACCTCGCTCTAGGTTTCACGGTCTTCAGGCCCCGATGCTGAATTATTTTGCCACGACTGTCCTCTCATAGACGCTACAAGTTACGTACAACTAGTGAGCCACAAAGGTTTGGAGTTGATCTAACCAAGAGAACCATCTCCCTTCTCTGTACACAAACATGCTGCAGCATGCCCGCCCCATAGGAAAAGCGCAACAATTCTTTGAACAAATGCCGGCTGGCATAGAAAAAGGATTCGAATGAGACCAATCTTCGCCAGTCTTGGGGCATGGATAGGAGTTTTTGGTGGCAAGACCATGCAGTGTCTCAAAAATCGACCCCTTTTTGCTTTGCTGCTCTTCAATCGAACAACAATCTCCTGAAAGTGCAGAAGCAACTCCTCGAGCGCTCAAGGCACCCTGGCACCCTTCTGGGCGGCCAAATGGGTTGCAAAATAGGTACAACATGCAAGTTGGTAAAAGGAGTCATGATTCCCGTTCCAACCATCTGTAATAGCCATAGCGCATAGTTGGATTTATATTTAAGTAGGGCTGAAAGAGATTCACCGTTTGGGGAGGGGTATGAACCACCAAAGCAGAGCCTCAATACGGTGAAGGTCGTCCATGGCATACGTTGCCTCAGCTCTGCGGATCTCTGATGTTTCTCTTTTTAATCCGTTCATCACACGCACCCTGAAGAATTGAACCCCCGCAGTAAAAGTGTCCCCCTGACTATATGTAGATATGCCATTCTTTTGTAATGGATTCCAACATGGTTACTGGAAAAGATCTAGTGGAAAACGTGCTGTAAGTCGCTTCTTAGGACATAGGTAGACGAGCTAGGCCCAAACGTTGAGGAGTAGAGGTCATTTCAAGTGCACTTCCTGCGAACCTCCTGATCATCCATAATGTCCAAGACTGCTAGCAGCCATAGCAATGCAACAAAAACACCACGATAAACACGAGAATGGCCACAACTGGTGACCGGAAAACACAGTAGCTTAGAGCAGCATGCCCCAACACGCGTGCAACCCCTCAATGTTCAAATCACTTCCACGGGCGCCTCTACGGAGCTCCATGTGTAGGACATGGATATCAAGAGCCTGGAATTAAAGGAGTCTCATCCCCATCAAAAAGCTGCCTGATATTCAGCTGGATAATCGTCAATGTTTGATTTAGGTCTTGGGGCAGCCGGAAACTAATACTGTTTCTCAAGAACGGCCCCGGAATTGAGGGCCAGGTAACCTCCATGGTGGACAATGGCAGGTGTAGCGCACGCTGGTTGCGCGAGTGATGCGCATGCCAATCGATCCTGGGATGGGATCCAAAGGGCTGCCAAGGGATGAATAGTGGGTTAGTGGGAGAAAGAGCCCCAGGCACAAGGGAATAGCAATTCCCTTGTACATATACATATGTATATGTTCATATTATTTGTTCATGTATACATGCCTATAAGGTCCCACAGGTAGCCCTACAGGTGGTTCGGCCCAATGCGGTTAAACCGCTTGCTGCTCTGTACCATGTGCAATACGTACTAGGGTGGGCATGCCCCTAGAAACATGCTCAAAGTCGTCCCAGGGCTGGTTAGAGGGGGGCCATGTATCTCAGAGCCACATAGCCTCGAAGTGAAGGGCACGAGGGCTTTTGTAGGGACTCAAGGGATTACTGAGGGCTCTGACAATGCCTTCTGCAAGCTGTCTGGATACACATGCTCTAGTGAAGCGCCTAATGATTAGGCGTAGTGCCAACTCCCCGCTGCTACATGATGGTGTCCCCGCACAGCTCCTTGAATGGAACCTCCAACCATCTTGCCCTAACCTAGAGGACCTAGAACCTAGAACACTAACCTCCTGGAAGCCCCATCCAGGCAACCCTAAAAGCACACAAGGCTAAAGCCAGCTATATGCAAAGAAGCGACTGGGACTTATCCGGCAAATCCGTCAGCAGCTCTGTAGGCCTTGTCTTGGAAAGCTCGTTGTCAACACTGCAGGGGCCTAAATAAGCAGTGTTGGGAGATACCAAGCGGGAACCATCAAGACTACAACTGAATTTCATAGCCATGCAGTTATACATATGGCATGATGAGCCAAGAGGCCACGACATGCCAAAGCTCAAGTCAACGGCATCATCACCGCGAGTGCAAGGCAGAAACTACTTGTAAACTGCGTTGAAGGCTAGCACTCACAGGCGTTTTGTTGGAGACTGTCATTAAGTGTTATCCTCCTGCAGCTGTCGGCAGCTACTCAGTAGCCGGCACTCTCTCCAGCATTCGGGCCATTCCCAGACGCCGTTCGCCGGTGGAGAACGCAAGCTGGATGTCAATAACTGCCTGACAGGCCCAGTTAAATTTTAGCATTTAACATGAAGCTTGATATCAGTACAATCTTTCGAGCCTCAAACGGTTGTCGTAAAATTGAAGGCCCCGAGCCCATGCTAACAAGTGATGTGCCCGCACCTCCTAAAACACCAGCCACCTACCCAAAAAAACCTAAACCCAAACCCTAAACCTTTCACCTGTGAACCCAGCTAAAGTCAGGCCCGCGGATCGATCTTCAGAGAGATGGGTATCTCCTGCTCAGAACCCCAGATGAGCTAGTCTAATCTTATTCAAGGGGGATATATAGGGGATCTATATAGGGTGCAGGGTGTAGGGAGTTATTTAGGGGATTATATAGGGGAGTATGTAGGGGTTAATAAGGGGGATACTGAGAGTTTAGACTGTCGCTCAGATGAAGTAGGCAACACCACAGAACTCTAAGCCTCAGCCATGCCTAAACCAGAGTCCCAGAGTGGAGCCATATAGTCCCCCTTACGTAGATAGAATATGGCTTTGGGTATAGTATAATAAGATCCCCATATACCCCATATGCCATCTACTTAAGGGGGAACTATAATGCTTTCTGGTTTCCCTGCACCTCATGATCGCACCCCTCGGGCAACAAATAAGCTGTAGGTTAGGAGTAGTGAAGTTAGCCTCAGCTCTTACCACCAAGAGGTTGTTTGGAGATTCAAAAAGATTCCTAGCTCAGTGAGCCCTAAATTGGTATGCAAAAAGGCCTTGAAAGACGAGGTCTTAGAGTAAGTTTGGAGGGATCCCATGGCGAAACGAAACGTGCTCCCTATTGGCCCTATTATTGTCACTGGCGCCCGATTCTTTGATTCTACTCCGCAAAATTCCATAGGAAAATTTACAATCCTCGCAAACATGCAGTCCTGATGCATCAAACTTTCAAAGTCCGCATCAGCTCCCCACATCCTTGGCTCAACTTCGGGTCCTAGTGTTATCTGCCCATACAATCTCATACATAGTTCACCTTATCATACCTTATCCATGCTTGACTTAGGCCCATCAGATTCACAGCGTTGCAAAGGAAATGCAGCTATGTATCGGTGCATTTGCGGCTCAAAAGCCCTTGGTGCCAAACCCTCTCATCACCCTATGATAAATGGCAAAGGGCTGATGCGCTAAAAGAGGGGCGAGTGAACCAAGCACATCTCCATAGTGAGGCTGCTACATTGCCATGGGGAGCGTCTTGGGCATAAGCATGAAAGGCTGCTCAAAGGAAAAGCGAGGGAATTGAAAAAAATATGCTAATCCTTCAGGTTGAAGGCGGGGAAATGATGCCACGGGTTCGGCCAAGCTTCACTTTCGTGATCCAGGGGCTCTGCATCAACGGTCTAAATGCCTTGATGCCTTGGCTAGGCTGGGGGACCCTCAGCCAAAAGCCAGATCATCTTCGAGATGATCATAATTATACTAGCAAGAATAGGAATAGTACTAGTAGTGATTGTACTGATAGTACTGAGAATATTCAAGTAGGAAGAATACTGGTAATAGTAATAATAGTCATGATAATGACAATAACAATGGTTCTGTGATATGAGTAGGAATAATGACATCAAGTGGAACCTATACGCACATCTTCTCCGCAGGTGGCACAGTGCCATGCATCTGCAGTTCCTTCTCCCGCGAAACATCAAACTTGTTGAATAAGCTTTCTCGAGCCTGGACGGGACTGGTGGCGTTCCGACCTACGGACCCACCTGGTTTTCTATGGGCTGCTCCTGTGGTAGGTTTCCGAAGCGCGCTCTTCTTCTGAGTTGGGTTTATTCTGCCACCTAAAGCAACAACCCTGGTCTGCTGGCCTGCTGACAACGAATTTTGGTACAAGCTTGGGGAGCTTTCCTGGTTTTCCTCACACTGTCAAGATCTTGCTTCCAAAAGCTTGAAGTTGGTGTTGGGGTCTTTCACCGCGATATACGCCTTCTCCAGCGCCTCCTCCGCCGCGGCAATTGGGGATATGCTGACATCAAGTCAATCGTCATTCCCAGCACTTCGCCTTCGAAGTGTTTGGGGAATATCATGAGGGCTGCAGCTATCACCTCCCTGTCATGTACCCTCACCTTCTCATATAGTTCGAGAGCAGCATTAATCTGGCTCTGTTTGAGAACATCGATCGGTCGGACTTTCTCGCCCTGTTCCACGCCGAATCTCTTACTGATGATGGCCCCGTCTGGGAGGTCGAGAGATGGAACGGGCCTTCTCACGAGCCTTTGCGCTGCGTGGCTTCAGGATACCCAAGTACTGCGCAACTCAGCGCGCACCTTTGCATCCTGAACAGCACCGACCGGCTGCAAATAGCAAGGACGCAGGTAAGTCGCTGCAATATGTGGCAAAACCTATGTGCTGCCGAAGGTGCAGCGCTCTGTGCGGAGATCAATCAATAGCCCCAACCTCACGCGTTCAGGCGCATAGCGCAGAGACCACAAAATGGATCGCTGAGCGGCGACAAGTGCTTACAAGGAAGTGATCTTTGCTCAGACCTGCCTCGCCCGAGCCAACGGCACATGGAAGCTATGCCAGAACCTTTAGGACAACGTTTCCATGCAACCTGGCCTTGCAAGACTTCACGAGGCAAGAAATTAAACGGCTTCTTCAATCCGCGCACAATGCCACCCGGCAATACCTCGCACAACCCCCACTCAATTCAAAATCAGCCCTGAGCATATGCCGGGCCGCGGGAAGTACATGCAGGTCCCTGACCAAGGTTTCAAGGTCTCATCCAACGCCTCAGCGTGCGGTTGGCAGCTGAACCCACATTTGGGAAGTCCCTGGCCCCTTGTCTGCCGTAAGAAATATGCCTTGAATGATTGCTTTTTTCGAATTTGACCTATTGACGATATAGAAGATAGAACATGGAACTCCGCTGCCACAACTGGGCGTAGCATTGGCCTGATCCAAACATGCCACCTGCGAATCATGCCATGCAAGCAGCTCAAGGTTCGCGAGGATCAAATTCGGATGGTTACTTGAAATCAACGCACGTCTTTCAACATATGACACTTCCCGTGAAATGGGGACCCCAATATTCAAGCCAAAATACTAGAATCCTCATTGTACGAATCCCCAGGTATCCCTAATTTTGGGAAACCCGAAACCAATATATATATATATATATATCCCCTGTTCCACTTCATTCTCCATTTTCCATTTGATTCTCTATTATTGGGGGCTCTATATCCCTATACAGCCCATATACCCCTATCTCTCTCTAGCAAGGGCACGCTGTACAACCCTAATCTCGAGAAACCCGAAACCCTAAACCATATATCCCCTATGCTATAGAAACTCTTTACCCCCTTCAAATGTATGCCTAATTTTGGGAAACCCGAAACCCTAATTGTAGTTTCCTTGTTTTTTCCGTGATCCTTATATACCCCTATATAGCCCCTGTCCAAGCTGAGCTCCAGGCAGAGGTTTCTAGAATGGCAGCAGTGCTTAGTTCGCCGCAGTACCTGCCCCAACATTCGTGCAGGCTGCGAGAAGAACCTCCCGAACCCCTCATAATCATTAAACTTTGGCACTGAAGCGTACCTTTGCATAATATCCAAAATGGAAGCCTCAAAGGAATGCCCGTTTAGATGCAGTAGGTGACCCCGATCGACCTCAACTCCAACATGTTGTCTAGCATGCTTGTCAAAACACTTTCCATTTTGAGTCTGACCCTCTCCTTCTACATCATTACCGTTGAAGGCAGGCCGGCAGCCTCTTTAAGCAGGAGCGGGTTTTGTTTGGGCCATACAAGAAGAAGAACACTGGAGTACATACGTATCAGATCATTCTGCGCCTAGGCCTGGCCAAGCCTTTCAGAGCTGCTACCCACATCCTCCCCAAGCCTAGACCATTCCTTCTAACCTGGAGTATGCTCTGCACTCCTGCACCCATTAGCTTGGGGTGCCCGACACACTGTGTTGAAATCCCAACTTTCTTAATCTGACTGGGACCAAGCAGCACTGTGTTTTGTGTGCTGTACACGTGAGGCGAGAAAATGGATGATGACGCCAACCTCCCTTGGTCCTATGGCACAACCTTCAGGAATAACAACAAAGACGCAGCGCCAGCTGCGTTCTTTGCACCAACTCCGTACCCTACCCACTCGCCAAAACCCTAAACCCTTTTGCATCTGGTCTCGTTGATGCCAGACCCTAAACCCCTACGCCCTAAACCAGGTAAGAATGATCTTGCTCCGCAACGGGGCACCCCAGCATCTCACCCTCGAAGTCGGCGAGCATGAAGGCTTGACTGGACTCGCCTCAGATTTGGAGTGCAATTTGGGACCACGTAATGGGGGCTAACCGAATTCAGTATCCCGTTGCGCTTGTTGTGTAACCCTGGCCTACATGGAAACAATATGAATCCAACCGCATTGACACTACTTGTGGGTCTACTTGCCTCAGTCCCTCTTTGAGCGCATGCTTCCTAACAAAACAGGTGGTAGATGGATGAGTTCGATGACCTGTTGGTACAGCGTGCGTGAGTTACAGTAGCGAGCTAGTTGTAATGTTCAGCGCCGATTCGAGGAGGGAAGCTGCACTGGAAAGCAGCTCCATGCATCCGACCAACACTGATTGCATCGATTGTAGGTTGGGCTGCAGTTCGCCGAAAGCATGGCGCAATCAGCTCAGCCCGCTCAGGCAAACGGAAAACTTCACGAACTCCAGCATGTGTGCTGCCTTGACAAAACCCCGCTACATGCCACAGCCAGGAATATTGACGTGATACTCTGAAATCCCTGCATAGCTGCAAAACCCAAATCCTTGAATGTCATCATAACATCCCAAACTTGCAGAATTTAATCCGGCAACCCACAATTCGGACGCACAATACTGCCCCATCCTGTAAAGTTTCTATGCGACTACTGTCCAGTTTTACTGGAGCTCCTGCTGAAAAGACCTGGATACCCGTAATTACGGAGTCTCGCAGGCCCACATCCACGTGCGCGCTGTGTGGGGGTTCTTAATATGAGCGGACGTTAATCCTCAGCTTAACCTGCGTACTCGACTCTCACCTTCGCCATAATTAGGCTGCTACTGGAGGGCGAAACCTGATCGTCAAGCTATCTGGGGTACGCATATTGCAGTCATTGCAGCTCTCCACGCGCACTCCCGACTTGCTCATCCAAGCCGCAGCCCTGGATGTAGGCAAGCAGTAGCCTCGCATGTTACACTGGATCTACATGCCCCATATGAAGAGTTCTGGAATTCCCGGCCTTTAGCCTGTGTGTTCAGCCATCTGGCTCCTCCCTGCAAGTGTAGCCTTTGGCGCTAGCCTTTGACACCTTCCACTCCCAGCTTTCCAGCTGTACAGGGAAAGGTCATTCTAGATGTCAATCTCAAGGTAAATTTAATTTCAGATCCCTGAACAGTAGAGGCCCTGAACGAGCAGCGGATATTGCCAGTACCAACACCAGGACATCACCCACAATTAGGGCTTATGTAAGATTTAAATCGACGGCTTCACACACTGGAAGGGTGCGCATTTCAAGCATACTGAAGCATTATCAGACTTTGTACTCCTCTTACAGCTCCGTCGCAATTGCCTGAAGGAAGCAGAGCCATGGGATTGGAATAAGTGCAAAGGCATGCCATGGACTCCTTTACTAGGTTTTGGTAGTTTTCCAAGACATAGACCCCAACATAATGAAGTCCTGATAGGAAGTACCCCAAAAGCGGTACAAGTACTCCTAATGTTGAAAAAACCAAAAACCACTATGTCTATCCCCAGTTTCCATTTCACTTTCTATTTTCCCATTGAATTTGCCATTTTTGTGGTCATAAATCGCTAGAATACGACCCTACATACCCGTATATGGCCTTAATTTCAGGAAACCCTAAACATTAAATCCCTCTATAGAACCCCTATATCCGCTTCAAAGTACAATCCATAGAAACTTTTGAAAGGTCTCCCTCTCTCACGCAGGCTCGAAACGTCAGCTGCGTGTGAAAGGTATCCCTAATTTTGGGAAACCCCACGTAAACCCTAAACGTAGTTTCCATTGTCTTTTCCATTGTCCTTGTATGCCTCTATATCTTTACTTGCAGAAACCCTTAAAAGGGACCCCTGTTTTTGGGAAACCCTAAATCCTACATGCCCCTGTACCCCCATAAACCCTAAATAGTAGTTTCCATTTTCTTTTCCATTATCCCTATATAACCCCTATATAACCCTATATACCGAAAAATGTGTTGTAGGTACCCCAATTGAGAAGCAGGGGAAACCACCCTAAACCCTAAACCCTAAATAGTAGTTTCCATCTTCTTTTCCATTATCCCCATATAATCCCTATATAACCCCTTTAAAGGGACCCATTTGG
>CAJNIZ010030813.1:51358-73679 GCA_905231905.1 Symbiodinium pilosum
CCATATATATCCAGCCCAAGCGGCTCCAGCAAAGTCGACAGCTCCGAAGCCGAGGGTGGTCGAATGCTCTCCAGGAGGCCTCTTGAGGGTTTAGGTTTTGGGGTTTAGGGTTTATAGGGTTTTAGGGTTTTAGGGTTTAGGGTTTAGGGTTTTAGGGTGCAGGGTTTAGGGTTTGTTCGAATTACTTACCTTGCGTTGGGAATGGATGCTGTAGGGTTCTGGTTTTAGGGTTTAGGGTTGAGGGTTTTGGGATTAGAGATTATCAAGGTTCGAAGTACTTGCCTTTGGTAAGCTGGGAATAAAGGAAAGGAAAAGAAAATGGACACCACTATAGGGCTGAGGGTGTAGGGCTTAAGCTTTAAGGCTTAGGGTTTGGGGGCGGCTGGGAATGAAGGAATGGAAAAAATGGAAACTGCGATCATGGGTTATACAAGTTATACAAGGACTTCTATAAAGATCCATTCCTTCGTTCCTAACTAACCATTGGTTCAAATAAGGGTTACCTTTAAGGAGGATATAGGGTTTTTATGGGGTTACATGGGTTTAGGGGTTTAGGGAGTTTAAGGGATTAGGGTGTAGGGGTTTAAGGGATTGGGGTTTGGGGGTTTAAGGGATTGGGGTTTGGGGGGCAAGGGTTTCAGGGAGGAAATCTTGCACCACCCTATCTAGTCGCAGTAATGGTAGTTACAGTAGTGCGGCTTGAAGATTTCAGGTTGAGTATGCTCCGCTCAAGTGGGGTGGCGGGAAAGTACTTAACTAACGGAGCGGTGCACCTACAATTGACTTTGCCCGCCGCTTTGCCACTCCTAGAGGTCCCCGGTTAGGATAGGGTTTAGGGTTTAGGGATGCGGGAAGCAAGGGCCTTCTTAGAGCGTCTGTCCTATGCGGGGGCCTCGAAGACCTACCTCTATCTGCAAAGCGAACTTGCACGACTGTACCACAGTGTTGATGCTGTTGTGAATATCTACCAGACAACCTTTCCTTCGCGTTGATGTACATATAAGAGAGCTAGCTTACTAAGGCACAATGGGTGCTGAAGTCCAGCGATATGTCAACCGCACTGGAAGAGGTATGTAATTTGCAACAGCTTCATGTGCGAAAAGAGCAGGACATTTGCAGCACAAACCCCACAAAACTAGGATTGGCATACCCCAGCGTGACTCTGTGAGAAATCCAAGACAAATCCCTACATCCTACTCGACGCTCAAACCCTAAGCCCCAAAGCCGAAACCTATCCCCAAAGGGGTAGCCCAATTCGCCTGACAAAATCGGTCGAGTTGCCTTTTCGCATCAGCTGGCGGAGGCCTTTCGGACCCGTTGACCCAACCTTCAGGCGTGGGTACCTGGACCTCCCAAATACCCATAACTTACTGGTTCTTAGTAGGCAATAAGGCAGTAGATTATAGGGACTATATCAGGAGTATATTCCCTTATTCTCTACTAAGAACCAGGAAGAATTAATTGCATTTTACCCCAAAAAAGTGGAGGTGTAGGCAATCATTCTGGGTGTTTGGGGGTCCAGGTGGGTGTATAAGGTTCAAGGACTCAGACATTATGAAAAATGTAAACCAGATGGGGGTCCTTTGGGGAACATCTGGGATTCTTCTCCTTCTTCTTCTATACTACTACTGCTACTACTGCTAATACTAGGGACGACGACGACGACGACGACGACGACGACGATTCTACTCCTACCCCTACCACCACCACCCCTACCCCTACTGTGGATGCAGGAAAGCTTGCTCCATCTAGGACTCACAAAGCATTGCAATGGGTATGGGGAATCTATCGTGGGTGAAGAATCTCCATCCACAATGCTACCACCGCCTGCGCCGCCACCACTGCCTGCAGAAGGTGTCAGGACCACCCACGTTGGACCTAGAACACCAACACCCTGAAAGCCTGAAACGTGGATACTTCCCGCACCCGCAGAGCCATCACAACTTGCACTTCTTCTACACTGATTAAGCTTGAGGGGTGCCACCGCTGGAGTCCTTGCTATGCAGGGTACTGTTCAAGAGGGGTTATATAGGGGTTATCTAATGGTTATTTTGGGTTCACGGCTTTCCGAGTTCGGGTAACATCCCCAAAAGTCAGCCTGAGACAGGCAACACCCTAGTGCGCTTAACCTGTTTTATCAGGAGCAGCCAGGACCCAACACAGAAACAGAGGGAGCTACCAGGGAACCGTAAGCTTTATTCCTTACACCTGAACCTGAACACGTAACAACCCCCCAACCCTTTAAACAGATCTTCGAAACCCGAAAAAATAGCACTAAAATCTACACCCTACACCGCATATACAACCCAAAAAACCCTACATACATAACACTGTTAGTGCTGTTGCATGATTGCTACATGTACTATTTTTCTTCCAAAAGCCCCAAACTTAACCCCCCCCCACGGCCTTGATTCCCAGAAGATCTGCCCACATGCGGAAGGCAGGGGAGAAGTTGTAGAGGTAAGGTGCCATGCCTTGGGTTCATAGGGTTTAGGGTTGAGGGTTTAGGGTTGAGGGTTTGGGGGGGGAGGGGGGGGGGGAGGGTTTAGAGTTTTGAATGGTTTATAGGGTTTAGGGTTTATATATATATATATACACATCTACACATTCAGTTTAGGGTTTTTTGGGTTTAGGGCTGTTTAGGGTTTAAGGTCTAGAGGCTAAGGTGCCATGCCTCAGGCTCATAGCGTTCAAGGCTGTTTAGGGTTCAGGGGATTTAGGGTTTAGGGGGATTAGGGTGTAGGGTTTAGGCTTTACGGGGATTAGGGTCTAGGGTTTCGGGGGTTAGGGTCTAGGTTTCGGGTGTTGGGGTTTAGGGAGATTAAGGCAATTATCTTGGTACCCCAACCTATGTAATAAGGACCCTATCGGAGCCCTATGACCTATGATAGAAATCGGGCCCTGATCTTGGTTGGGGGTTGAGGAAATCAAAACGCGCTATTAAAACAAGGCCCCAGAAGAAACATGAAACCCCCCGCACACACACAACAGATTATGATTGTAGGTCTTCTTTTGCGATCGATGCTGCTGTGGGAATAACCCTAAACACAAAACCCCTGAACCCCTAAACCCTCACTTGGAGATTGCAGGGAAATACAAAGATTATGTTGGGGTCCCAGACATGTACGCCAACTGCCCCGCCATTTCCGACGACCTCACAACTACTTATGGCTAGTTTGACGTTTCGGGCCTAGGGTTAGGGTTTAGGGTTTAGGGTTAAACCCTAAACCCTTTCTGGTTTAGTTTAGGGCTTGGGGTTTTGGGTATTGGCTTTAGGAAGGTTAAGGCTTGGGCTCCCAAAAGAAGAAGGATTCACTGGGCGAGCTACGGATCAAGAGTTTAGGGTTTAGGGTTTAGGGTCTGGGTCCACTTGTATACTGTTGAAAAGGGAAATTTGTTCTGAAGCTGTGTGTAAATTGGGCTTCTAATGAAGATTGCAACATTACATTCTTACTGCTTTTACTGTAGCCAAAAGCAAAAATGTAAGCATCGTGGTTTTGACATACTGGACAACCCCTAAGGCCTAAACTCTGAACCCTAAGCCCTTAAACACCAGCCCTACACTCCAGGTACAAGGTACTTAGGATCATACAGGACTTTTAATATCCACCGTACATTAGGCCACTGCGCTTCCTGGCGCCTTAGTGGCAGCCGAGTTTCATACGCGAACATCCGGCACTTGATCCATGATGGTTAGGGCGCCAATGGTGTAAATGCCGTGGGGATGTATGCAGAAGAGCCTTCGCATAGCGGGGTGCTGTGAATGTACTTAGATTAAGTTACTGTAAGAAGGAACCTGTTTATTTACAATGTACCCATACTATGGTAACCTGAATTAAGTTCTTTAATCCCACCCTATAGGTTTCGGGTTCAGGCTTAAGGCTTGGAGACGAATTCGAGGGTTGAGCAATAAGGTCTTAGGATGGAGGATGGGTCTGGGGTTTAGTGTATAGGGTTGAGGATTCTAGACTTAGGGTTCGAGGGTTGAGGGTTCAGGATTTTGGGTGTCGGGCTCAGGGCTTAGCATTTTGAGGTGTAGGGTTTAGCGGTGCGTCAGGGGAGAAGCCTTCCCGAAGGCCTACCTCTACCCTCCCAAAAAATTAGCTAGCACGGGCGCTACAAAGCCTAATGTTCAAACTGTATATAAGGCTTTCTATATTACATTGAGGGTCGGGGACTGCAAAAACACGGGCAGGTAAGGCACCAGAAAACCCCAAACTCTACCCGGAGGATCGGCGGGCCTTGGTGTCTTGGCGAAGATACTTGCTTAAAGTCCCTGAAAAAACAACGCAACAAACGCCGATATCCCAATAACCCTCAGTCACTCTGAGATCACTAAATCAACTAAAGCCCCGAACCCCCTGAATTCCCGTCGCCGGTTCCTGCTAGGCAAACTATTGATACACAACTCAGATCTATTTCCCGCAATAACCCAGCTAATCCCGAAACCCCCACTCCCGCCCTGACCAAACACTGAAGAATTAGTACGGTACTCCGGCACTTGAAGTCTATAAATAATACATACATTCGGGCCTAAGGTCTGTGGATAATACCTACATGGGGCTTACCTCAATCCTAAACCGAATTAGGGGTAGCTTCCATGTAGAAACCCTGCCTGTAACCCCAATCACCTACGGATTAGTAGTAAATACCCCTTAATTCAAAGGTGGAACCCATAAAGCTGTAGGTAATTGAGGTTACTGGTACCCACAACTCCCTTGATTTCCGGTAACCCCTAAAACTGCCCTTCAGCCGTAAACGCGAAACCCTAAACCTTTCATCCTATATCTGCAATTCTGGCACCAAAATCCTCGAACCCCAACTCCTAAATCCCAAACCCTAGACCCTACACTCTTCCCTAACCCCCTAAACCCTGAAACCTAAATCCTACACCCTACCTGGACCCTGGATGTCCTTCCTTTTTTGGGTTTTGTCCTACAAATTTATAAGGTATATCCCCAAAAAGGTAGGACATCCAGGGTCTAGGTACACACCCCCACTCTGTCCCCTCCCTAAATCCTAAACCCTAACACTCTACCCTCACCCCTCCTAAGGCCGCCCAGGAGCCGTTTCCGGGTCGTGGGTGGCTCGGGCTCAGGCTCTTTGGCTGGGCTTTGGCTGTGGACCACCTAAGGGCTTCGGGGTGTTTAGGCAGGGTCAAGGATTTGGGATTTAGGGTTTAGGGTTTAGGGTCCTAGGGCTTCGGGGTGAATATAGGGTTCATATAGGGATTATATTAGGGCTATATTGGGGTTATGTATTGGGATAATGGAAAATAAAATGGAAACTACTATATTATAATATGTTTAGGCAGGGTCAAGGATTTGGGATTTAGGGAATACAAGGTTTAGGGTTTCTAGTCCCCCTTAAGTAGATAGAATATGGCTTAGTGCTTCAGGGGCCCAAATTTCTAATAATCCCTGATAAGGCCCTAATTTTTAGGAACCCTGGGAAGCATTTAACGATAGGCATCTAACTTCTTTACAATAAGAACCCATACTTCAATATTTAAATGCTTGGGTTTAAATGCTTCCTAGCCCCCCTAAAATTTGAAATAGTCCCTGACAAGGTTTCATGTGGCAGGGCTTAGGATGTGGGATTTTTAGAATTCAGGGGTTAGGGCTTACGGTTAAGGAGTTAGAGCTCAAGATTTAGGATTTAACGTTGTTGGATGTGAAGTTGAGCTTTGGGGGGCTTGATGGTTGGCGCGCAGGGTTAGCGTCAAGGATTTTGGGTCAAGGAGTTAGGCCTTAGAATCCAGGGCCTGTGGAAGGATTCCCAGGGGGCCGCAGAAGACTGTGCATGCACATACTCTACTCTAAAGGATGTACTTAAACATGAACAAGAATGACAACATAATATACTTATGCATATTATGGCGCGTATGTACATAGAACATAGAAGGACAAGGAACATAGCTACCAGTAGCAACAATAGCATAGCAACAACACTAACAACAGTTATACACTTAACCCAAAACCCTAAACCCTTTGACCCTAAACCCTTAACCCTAAACCCTAACCCCTAAACCCTTAAACCCTAAAGCCCAGGGCTTCAACCTCAGAATAATGTTCATATGAACATTAGCCCAAACTCCTAGTATCCCCATAAATAAAGCCTACAATAGGAACCCTATATAATCCCCTACATAAGCCCCGTTAAGGAGTTTAGACTACAGCTCATATGGGGAAGAGCTTGCAGGGGTGGGGGCTTGCATAGGAGTTTGGGGATGTTAGGGCTCAAGGTTTTGGGTTCGAGGATGCGGGTGTTTACACATTTTAGGGATTATGACTTTGGGGTTTGGGGTTTGGTCTTGGGGTTTGGGGTTCATGGGTTTTTAGGGATGAGTATAGGTCCTGCCAAGAGCTCTTCTGGTGCTTCAGGCAAATAAGGCACAGTCTTCTACATACTGCTGCCTAAAGGATAGAGAAAGCAGACTCCTTACCCTACATTGCGGACTGCGGCCCCCATATCGATAGTATCACATGCCTCTGGGCTGTGCAAGGAATTCGGGAGCTCATGTGGTATTGGGAGCCGAGCAGGAAGGAGTCTGATCATGTAAAGCGTTCAAGCTTCGTCTCAGGTGACTGGTTTCTAAGTTGCATGCCATTGAAAATCATTTCAGTACATTCCTTATTGCATAACCTTACCCTATTGCCCTAAATCCTTATCCCTAAGCCCATCTAAGCCCTAATTGCCTCCAGGTAAAATGTAGGGCGCCGGCTCTTGTGGATACCCGCTGGAAAGCTTAGTAGTGCTGTTTGATGGTTGAACCAAGTCAGGGTTTGATGGGAATTTCTGGAAATGGGGGGGACCTCAGGGACCCCAATGGGTATATAGGGATAATGGTGGGATTATAGGGGCAAATGCAAGAGGAGCATTGGCTTACTCTACCTTTGGGGTTCTACTGGGTACATAATTTCCGAAATCTCAAAGTCAGCATTCTCAACCGTACTTTATCACAAGCAGATACCTAATAGAACTTTGAACAACTGCACCAAAGAGCTGACACATAATGGGCCTAGTGATTGTGCCCGAGTCGAACCCAAACGCTAAACCCAAAACCCTTAAGCATAACCCCGAACCCTAAATCGTTTTGTCAAAGCACTACCCAGGTAATGTGTCATGAACTTTCCCGCGCCTGGATTCCCCCCGGGAACCAGCCCGCGAGACCTTCCCAAAAGCCTCAGCTGTGGGTGAAGTAAGAGTCAAGAGTTTCTACCTGAACCCCCAAAGTAATGTACACCCCGGTTTAAGGGTATAGGGGTTTAAGGGTTTAGGGCATAGGGGTTTCTACCCCTGAACCCCCAAAGTAATGTACACCCCGGTTTAAGGGTATAGGGGTTTAAGGGTTTAGGGTATAGGAGTTTCTACCCCTGAACCCCCAAAGTAATGTAGACCCCGGTTTAAGGGTATAGGGGTTTAAGGGTTTAGGGTATAGGAATTTCTACCCCTGAACCCCGAAAGGAATGTAGACCCCAGTTTAAGGCTTTAGGGTATAGGGGCTTAGGGTACAGGAGTTTCTACCTGAGCCCCTAAAGTATGAAGAATAATGGCCGGCTGGAACCTTTTTTCAAAGGGTGTCTTACCTGGGCAAGAATAAGTTTCTGCTAGGGAGATTTGGCGCATAGGATTTTGGGCCCATGAGCGTGAGGTTTTGGAGTAGCTATCACGCTAAACCTACGGTACATGCTAAGGTCTTTTTGATTTTGAGCTGTTGGGTTTGAGAGATTGGGGTCTAAACCCTAAACCCTATTTGGGTTTGAGCTGCTGGGCTTTGACAGATTAGGGTCTCAATGTCAAACCTTAAGCCCTGAAGCGCTTTTGGGTTAGATTGGCACTCTGGAACTACTTGGACCCCAAAAGTATGTAAAATAATGGCCTTTATGTGTATTATTATGGGTTTAGGGCCATTATTTTACATACTTCTGGGGTTTAGGCAAGCCTTTTGGAGTCCGTTGACTGCGACATGGCTCAGGTTTAAATCTTGGGGGTTATATGGGTTTAGGGTATGTTGGGGTTTAATCGGAAAATGGAAAAGAAAATGGAGACTACTATAATGGGGATAAATAGGTGTATATATATATATAGGGTGTAAGGTTTAAGGTTTTCGGGTTTTTATAAGTGTACTCGAAGTCAGATTTTTCAAGTGTCCTGTTATGAGCTCCTTGCATGAAGGTGATGCGCTGTGGAGCTTCTACTACCCTAAGCCCTATAAGCCCTAAGCTCTACAATCTATCGTCCCCCTTAAGTAGATAGAATCTGGCTTTGGGTATATTATATACAATAAGATCCCCCCATACACCCCATATTCTATCTACTTAAGGGGGACTATAAACACAAAAATCTTGCAGAAGGAAGCTGTGGCGTACGGTCTGCGGCAAGGACGGCAGCTGAACGACGTGAGGAAAGCCTGGGTGTCATAAGGTTTAATTAGGGTGTAGGGACCCCATGGATATAGAAAGACTATACAGGGATTATGGGGCTCTTTTGCTCATAGGATACCATGAGGATTAGGTTGATAAACACCCATGCTGGTTTACATTCTGCGACTATTGTCATACTGAAGTACCATACCTCCAGAGGTTCAAGGTAATCAGGTTCATGTAGGCTTTTTAGGGTTTTGGGTTTCGGGTTCAGGGCGTTGGTCCTCCAAGTCTTGAGGTTGAACTGTTTCAGTGTATAGGGTTTCGGCCAAAACAAAAAATTCACATATCCTTAAAAGTGAACCTGGCATGATGAATCCTAAAACTCTACACCCAAACCCTGGACCCCAAACTTAAATCCTAAACCCTAAATCCTACACGCTAAACCCTAAATCCCAAAACCTAAATTCTAAGATGCTACTTTACATCCCCAAAAGGCGTGCATGCCGGGGGGCAGTAGGCAGCAAAGATTGAGGAGACAACCTCCAGGGCTGAGGGTTTAGGGGTTTTGGGGCTTAGGGTTTATGGCTTTTGCCTTTTTTTGTTTAGGGGTTTAGGATCTAGGGTGTTAGGGTTTAGGGTTTCTAGGGCTTAGGTTCACTGTTGACAAGACTACCTGAGCGACACCCAAGTTTTCCCGTGAAATGGAAACCCTAGGTCCCTTTAACAATTGGTACATGGGGATTACATAAGGTTTGAGGATAGTATCCGCCCAATAATGGAAAATCGAATGGAAAGAACATGAAACATGAAATAAAGTTGCTGTTGTGTTTAAGCTGTTGGCCTTACCTATTTGTATATGAAATGGTTCATTTAGAGGCCTAAAGGGTGTGTAGGGATCTATAGGGACATATAGGGGTATGCAGGCACTCGCAAGAATATTATGTATGTATAATATTATGTATACTATGCATATATATATATTTGCCCATATATTCATAGGTGTTTCCTGCTAAATCGTGGTCAAAAATATGTTTGGATTGGGAATGTTTTGGGGGTATGTTTCGGGATATGTTTCGGGGTATGTTTCGAGGTATGTTTCGTGGTACTGGGCTCTTGACGCAAGGGACATTGTGGGGGTATGCATCGGGATATGTATCGAGGTATGTATCGGGGGTATGAATGTGGGTTTGTATCGGAGGGGTCAAACATGCTCCCTTTCATGAATTCCTGACCCCAATTTCTGAAAAGATCCATATACATATATACACATGCCCCACTGTCAGTAACATTTTCCCGTTTGATCAGTGGACATGGGCTAAAGAGTCCCTAGGTCAGCCAAATATTGTCAATAGCTCAATGTAGCTCACATGCTTGGCGGATCGGGAGACTTGGTAAGTCTTAGGACGTATACGCAGAATGACTATGCGGGCCCCAGAAACAAGTCAAAAACACGTTCTACGCATTTTGGGGGTGCAGATCGGGTTGCAGAAGCAATTAAGGGAATCTTGATAAAGGACGATAAGGAACGAAACATTTTGCCTTCTTAAAGAAATTCGATATCTGAATAAAAGTGTACAGAGCAGATGTACTTCTGAAATTAAGGCTTTCCTTTGTCGTCCTAGAACTTTACTATCTGAATAATGGGGGAATTTAATATTAGGGTGCCGGGAGGGGGGGGGAGGATTACTTTCCTTGATTTTGGAGCCCAAAGAGACATGGTCTGCTGACGTACAGCCCCAAGGCAAACTCCCATACGCGCACATGTAGGGTACATCATTGAACTGGAATTTCTGGTTTATATACTTAGTACGTAGGGTTCCGGGTGCACATGGCTTTTAATGAATAACTTCCAAAAGAAAACCATGTACTGTAACCCCTCCACGGGAAGCCCTCAACCCCAAATTGGCCCAAAATCCTAAACCCTAAAACCTATCAAATCCTAAACCCTAACACCTAGTAAATCCTAAACCCCAAAATTCTAATCTCCAAAATCCATGCCTTCCATCGGCCCGTCGACAATGCCCAAAGCAACGCTGCAGGGAGCGTGACGGAGGCAAACCTGGGAATAATCCTACTTGGAGGGTCAGGGGGACTTAGTAAGTAGGTTAATCACCCCTATAACCCATATAGTAACCCCAGTTATCCCCCTTATAAACCTACTTACTAAGTCCCCGTGACCCTCCAAGCAGGGTTTAGGGTTTAGGGCTCAGGGTTCACAGTCCCCCAAACTAGAATGAAACCTCAAGAGGGTTTAGGATTTAGGGTTTAAGGTCCCCAGACCCTTACTGGGTTGCTGTTAAGGAACTTAAGTTGCGTTACTATAAGAAGGAAACCCTACTATTTATTGTATTCCCATATCGTGGTAGCTTGATTCAAAGTCTTTCACAGCAACCCAGCCTTGAGGACGCTTGGGACTTAAACCTCTGAGGCGTGAAGGTCCCGAGCATTAGAGTTTATAGCGTACGGATCTTTGCCGGGTCTTCAACATGTGCTATGTAGTGCCAAGGTCCTTACAGGTGAATTTCCAATTCGGCAATATGGATCCCATCCCCCCCGAGATCCCCTTCACTACGGCAACCTGAGATCAAGCTTGATGCCACTCCTAAACTCGAAACGCAGTCAGAAAGTGATCCTAAACCCTACCTGTTGATGAACTGAAGTTCGCTTGCCACGATATGGATACGCCGCCTCCCCACAGCTCAAATGTAATTCAACCCTAAACCCTAAATCCCATACCCTGAATCCTAAATCCTAAACCCTAAATAGCGAATCCTAAACCCTAAAACCTAAGCCCAAATCCGATTCGGTGAATCCTAAACCCTACCAAACCGTAATCCCTAAACCGAAACCCGAAAGTTCCTCAGCAGCATGCAATCCTAGAAAGAGCCGGGTGTCGGACGGAGCTCCCACCTGAAGAGGCCTTAATTTTCAAGACCCGGCTTAGGGTTTGGTGGTTTAGGTTTTGGGGCTGAGGGTTGAGGTTGAGGATTTAGGGTTTATATGGAGCTTAAGGTTTGGGGTTTAGGGTTGAATTTTGTTTGCACGCTCTGTTCCGCCTGGGTTGAGCATTTAGGGTTTAAGGTTTGGGGGCTTAGGGTTAGGGTTCAGGGTTTAGGGCTTAGGGTTTGGGGTGAAGGGTTTGGTGTTTAGGATTTGGGAGTTGGGGTTGGGGGTTGGGGTAGGGAACTAGACAATTGTCTTTAAACCCTAAACCCTAAAACTTCTGAAGTATCCCATATGTTCTGTCTTCTTGATGATGAGGACTGCCAAGTACCCCTGAGCATGGGCAAAAAAAAAGAGAAGAAGTCTGGTTACAAAGAGCATGTCGAAGTCCATCGCAGGTATCTTATTCTCTATTTATACAAGGAATCTAGTCCGACAAAATTGGTAATTATCCGTATAAACCCATACCTATATACTGTCATATTCTCTTACCTCCCATGTTTTTGGCGACTCCTTTCCGCTCATTTCTCCGTGATCTCTAGACCCGAAACCCTATAAAGCCTGACCCATTCAACCCTAAACCATTGAAACTAGGGCTTGGGTTGGACATGTGAAGAAGGGTTTAGGGTTTAGGGTTCAGTCTTCGCTTTCCAGGATTTGATGACGTTATGCTTATGACAAAAGGTGTTCCGCAAGGCTCTACAGGGAGTTTTTCTAAGGTTTCAGAATGCCCTAAACCCTAAACGCTAAACCAGAATGATCCGTTGAATCGAAAACTCCCCTCTACATCAGAGTAACGAGGGAAGGGCGACAAGGCGGGAGTCGAGGTTTCTCAGGATTTCAGAGTTTAGGGTTTAGGGTTTAGGGCCTAGGGTTTAGGGGAGCTCAGCGGTCAAGGACAACCTCATAGTAAGCCCCGGGTGAGCCCAACACAACTGCAGAAAGAAGATCGCTTGGTCAGAAAAGTGCTGAGGAACTTCATGACTCCAAATGTCATTCGATGTAGCTCGAATTGACGGTCATTCTTTCGGGCCCCGAACGCCTAAACCCCAAACCCAGGTTGTCGTACACAAGCTGAACATGCAGAGTCCTCGTAGGATGTGGGCGGGGGCAAGGTTCAGAAATTTAGGATAATGGCACGGGTAATCAAGAACTAACATCCTGTCAACAGCCGAGGCACGCGGTGAAAGTACAACAAACTAACCACACCAAGCATCGATCCACAAACATGGCCATACATAAACATTCAGAGAAAACCTTGCTGAATCCCGAAAACCCAGAAAAATGAAACACTTGAACCTACGACCCTCCTACTGATGCTTAAGGTGGGGTTGGGGCGCGGATTCGTAAAATGAGACTAGAAAGAACCGCTATATAACCTTCATCGTCACAATCATCTCCCCTTAAGCACCGACAAGCCTGCCCCCATCCCTAAATCTCTATACTCTGAACCGCTCCAGGGTGTAGGATCTTGGCTTTAGGGTGGAGCTTGGGTACTGCCCCCCCTCAGTAAAAGTTGGATAATAAATATAATATGGTTATATATAGCCCTTACAGGACCCCTAATATAGACTGTTACTGGGTGGGGGCAGTACCCACGGTGGAGCGTTTAGGGCCCGGCCCTGGAGGGGCTTGCGGATGAATCGCCTCCAGCGCGATTGGCGTTTCCGACTTAACTTGCTGAGGTAAGGATTCAGGGGCTTAGGGGCGTAGGATTAAGGGTTTAGGGCTAAGGGTTTAGGGTTTAAGGTTTAGGGTTGCCCTACTAGAGAACAACATGGAAAAGAAGACAGAAAATGCCATGGAAACTGGTGTTGCGAAGAGGTTCTCTAGGGAAAAATGGAACTGAAAGCAAATTGCCACAATGTTGCACCTCCTTTTGCTCGGCTACCTTCTTTTGTGTCAAGCTTCGGAGGCCTAATTAGGACAGTATATTGTTATGGGCACCCTCTATAGTGTCAAGTTTTGGGGCCCAAAATAATAATTTCAGAGGATGGAAGACATAAAACAAGTGGTTTTGATTAGTCATGTTTAATTAATTAAATACTGATACGAATACTAATACGTACTACTTATATCATTCGGATTCAGGTCGGACCCTCAAACACTTTGATTCAAGACGCGAAAATGCTTTGGGGGGGCCCTACACTAAAGAAGGTGCAACATTGACGAGGAAGCAAATGGAAAGTGAAATGAAGACTGGGTTACATAGGGACATATAGGCTTTCTGGGTTTAGGCTTCAAAGTTAAGGGCTCAGAGTTAAGGGTTCAGAGGTTCAAAGGGTTAAGGGTTTGGGGCTTCGAGACGACAATCCGGGTTTGAGTGTTTGGGGTATAGCCCCTACGAAGAAGGGGTAGGATCTTGCGACCCGTTACCCTGTAGAATCCCTTCTGTTAAGGACAACTTGAGCAAGCTAACTGCGATGTGTAAACTCAGCAGGAGACATATTGGAGGTCCCTGTATCCCTATAGCTGGGGACCCCAATTCTGAGAAACCACCATGTCGGAATCTTGCTGATTCCTGTGGCTTGAGGTACATTGAAAAAGTTTGAACCGACGAGGGGCTGAGGAGTGCAGGGGGGGGTTGGGGAGCAATTGGAAAAAGCACAGCTCAGTAGAATACGGTTCGCTTCGGGGTTTGGTTTTGTGGGTCTTGGTCTGCCATGTTGTCATCCATACCCTAAACCCTGAACCCTAAACCCTAAACTCTAAAGCCTAAACCCCAAACCCTAACCCTAAATCCCAAACCCTAAACCCTAAACTCAATTGAGGAGCTCTGTTTCTCCCAAACCTACCAAGCCAGAGCCAAGGCTATATTGTGGTTTAGGGTGTATTTAGGGTCTTTAGGGTTTATGGTTTTTGGGTCTAGGGTTGAGGGTTTAGGGTATTTAGGGCATTTAGGGAATTGGGGTTATATAGGAATAACGGAAAAGAACATGGAAGCTACTATAGTACAATGGGGTTATACAGGGGTTATAAAAGTGGAAACTACTATGTAGGGTTTAGGGTTTGGGGCTTAGGGTGGATAACAGGCCTGAGAACCTGTTTCCACTTTCCAAAGGAAAGTTTGGAGAGCTTTGCCAAAGGAGCGGCTACAAAGAAGTGCCGCTGCACATGCAAATTTCCATTAAATGCGTTGCTGTAATGGCATCTGTTGACAAGAAAGTGTATTTGCGCAGGTGGTTGTAACCAAGTTTCGCAGGGGATAGAGTCCAGGACATTGACAGGGGAATTAAATCGGGACTCTGTAGGCCGCAGGGTTTAGGATGTAGGGCTCATAGTCTAGGGTTTCCTGATTAATCCGATGGGAAAGAGACTGAAAGGCGAAAATGGAAACTGGGAGGTTTTGAAAGGTTTTACTAAACCCTAAACCCTAGACTTTAGGACTCATCTTACTGGTTGATATAGTATATGCAGTGGAGGGGAGGATGCCTGTCGTGGCCCTCTATAAACTCAATAGTACATGCGCCTCCCAAGCTTGCTTCCATTCCTTCATTCAATGCTAACAGCCAGCAGGCAAAGCTAAGACCTGGCTTCAACCCAAAGCCCCGAACACCTTGACCTTAAGCTCTAAGCCCCTAAACCGTCGGTACCCTAATATAATTACCATTGCCTCTCGTGGTCAATATTCGTGGGTGGGGGCCCGACCTAACCTAAACCCCTGGACCCTAAGTTTTGTCCGCACACGTGTCGAAGTCAACTCTGCCCCCAGGGCTCTGGAATGAGAGGCGCATCTGCAGAAGTAGTCTCAGGCGCATCCTCTTAACAATATGTTTCCAGGCCGTTTGTCAGTGACGTGACTTGAGCAGCCTTTGGGAAGAGACTTGGGTGAATGATAAGGGCTTTAGGATTGTTTAAAGTTGGGCTGGACCCAAAACAAAAGCAAGCAAAAAGGTAAGCTTTCCAACTTGCCAGAGTGCATTCATCACGCAAGTGCTTTGAAGATGGACAATCTAATCTGTTGGCCAGGAGTAAGTCATGTGGGGTTTCCCAAAGTTGGGATTCCTCTTTGGGGTTCCCGAGAACTAGGATTATAATATTCTAGGGCATATATTGGGGCCCCCTCTAGTCAGGAAAACTACCATGTTCTTGGAGCCAAATGGTTGGAATAGGGCGTGAGGACATGAAATGCACCTGCCTGAGGTTCAAGACCTAAAACCTAAGCCCTAAAGCCTAAACCCTGAGCCCTTCATGGAGAATGGCAAGCTGCAATGGGGAGCCAGGGATGGAAAACGGCTATCCAAGTACCATGAAAAACTTTTTGAAAATACAAAAAGCAAAAGTAGCATTAAGAATAATAAGAATATGAAGAACGAAAAAGAGTAATAAGAATAATAAGAACATGAAGCACGAAAAACAAAAATGCTAATTATAATACCATGACTGACAGGACGACTTTGCAGCTCCCAACTAGTGATTCACGAGGCTCAGTCACGTCAGTTGACAGATCATGCGCTGGGCTTTCGAACGGTGAACGGCAGGAATACGGCAGCCGTGCCCCGAGACAGATAAGAACTGCTCCGGGATCCACCAAAGAATGCTCAGAGATGGTGCATCCAGGGATGAATCCCAGCTATTGCTGTGGCAGGCTGATACGGGTATCTATGCGCTTAGAAGAGGGGCTCTACCTGAATGAAACCCTGGAGTAGAATAAAAGGATTTTGGTATCCCCTACCCCCAAATTAGGACCCTGTAACCATCATATGATAGTCATAGGGTCCTAATTTAGGGGTTGGGGTCACCAAAATCTTTTTATTAGAGCAAACATGGATTCAGATGTTCCTCGAGACGCAGTCCTGCAGCTGAGGGGACTACCAGGAGCACATGGGCTTTGCTCAGAAAACCTCTTTTTGCCCCAAACTTGCAACACGAGGATAAGCAGAACCCAGTAAGGGATTAACCAAGACTTTTTGTTCAACAGAAATGGGACCCTAATTCTGGAAGCCACCCATCGGGTAGTTTGCTTGATTTATTTCACCCAAGCTGGAAACAATCGAAGGGAACCCAGATAGTACGAAGATCTGAGTCATACTAACTTTAGGAAACCTCTGCGCTGTAAGGCTTAAATCACTAAACCTCTAACCACTGTTCTCAAAGACGACAAACCCTACATCCCACACCTGCGCACGCGCACTGGGCTAGCCTTCCCCTTGGAGCACCGTAATGGAAGCCGTCGTTATTGCGGCGGCAGGGCTTCAGGCTCTGTCGTGGGAGCTGGTCTGTTTTGAAAACTTTGTAGGAGTTGCGTAACCCTAAACCCTAAACCCTAAATCCTAAACCCTAAATCCTAAACCCTAAGCCTAAACCCTAAATCCTAGACCCTGAAGGGTAGAGATCTTCAGGGCTTTGAGTTCATGGCTTTCTGAGACAAGGCGACCAGCTAGGCTATAGTTACCCTAAACCCGAAACCTTAAACTGTGTTTGGAGCTTGGGTATTTTTTTAAGTTCTATCCAGAACCCTAAAACCCTAAACCCTAAACCCTAAACGCTAAAACCCTAAACCCTAAACCCTAAACAATAGTGCGCTGGAGCTCCTCAAAAACACCAGAAGACCACGCCCCAGGGTTTAGGGAATGCTGTAAAATCAGATGGGTAAGATACACGTCTTCGGCGGAAAAAGACCTATATGAACCCTATAGAAACCCAGCTTCCATGTTCCTTCCCTCCCTGCTTTTCCATTTGATGCTCGGTGGTTCTACTGACTTAGGTCCGCTCTCTGCAGTTTCCATTTCATGTTCCATGTTCTTCATCTGACTCTCCACGATCCTAAGCCCTAGATATCCCTTTGAACCCTCATAGTTTCCATTTCACGTCCCATGTGCAATTCCATTTGATCCTCCATTGCTCTAGTACTATCCCTAGACCCTAAGCCTTGATTGGGGTCATCTCCTTAATCCCTCCACCCCCCAACGCCCACAAACTTACACACCAAATCCTAAAGGCCTGATTCGTACACCCCCTAAAGCCTGATCCTAAACCCTAATCCCTAAACCCTGATCCCTAAGTTTTTGAACATGATGGGTTTCCAGCAACAACGCCCCACCCCCTGATACCAATGGTACTATGTAACCTTAAACCCCACACCATATTTGGAACCAGGCAGGCTTGGTACCAAACACAAGTGTTACTCACAAGGGAAACTACACGCGTCTATGATAGGGTTCAGGGTTTAAGCTTGTCATAACCGGGCGCTGCCCTCCCTACAACCCCTATGAACCCAATACAATCCCAGCTTCCATTTCATTATCCAGTTGCTTTTCCATCTGATTCTGCATTATTCTAATATAGCTTAGGTTTCCCGCCTGGACCCGCAATCCTATGCCTCCATATATCCCTATGCAACTCCCCTTTCCATGTCCCTAAACCCTCTCCATTTGGCTGGAACTTGATTAGCTTGGATGTTGACTGCCGGCACCAAGAATATACAGGAAGTTCAGTTACCTCAACCGCTATAGTTTGAGGGAATGTTCAGGTGGGTAGTTACCAGGTGGGCACCCTTACAGCAGGCTTATATAAGTATATGTAAGGCTTAAAAGAGGACAGTAAGACCATAAAACGGCTATGTAAGGCTTATATGGAGGAACTACGCACCTAAAATTTCCTAAGAATAATGAGGACCTATAACCTATAACTCTCACGCGAGCTACAGTCGATCTTTCCCATACAACTAATGAAAAGTGGGCGCGGGTTCCTCTTAGGGAAAATTAGGGACTGCACTCCAGCAGCAAAGGGGCCTCTATTGCCTGGACAGTAGCTCATATGATAAGTAAAAACCCTAAACCCTAGACCCTCACCCTTAACCCTAAACCCCTGAACCCTAAACCCTGAGCCCTAAGAAACCCTTATTACAGCCTAGGGATCAGGGTTTAGGGATTAGGGTTTAGGATTAGGCTTTAGGGGATGTAGGAATCAGGCCTGTAGGATTTAGTGTTTAAGTTTGTGGGCTTTGGAGGTGGAGGGATTCAGGAGATGACCCCAATCAAGACCCTAAACTCTAAACCCTAAAACCTAAACCCTAAACCCTAAAACCTAAACCCTATAAAACCTTATTACAGCACAGAACCAAACTCTGGCACAACGATCTCTTAGGTCGAGGTGCTGACAGCGCCTTGGCTGATCGGTGCTGGGTCCCATAGAGGTCGGCTGATGTGGCCGCAAACAAACCCTAGAACCTAAAACGGAACTGAAACCCTAAACCAGAAGTTTCAACTAAACTTCCTAAACCCCAGTTCAGAAAACTATCATTATATTGGTTATAATGATATTCATTTTTTACCATTTCATTTGTTATATATATATATACCATTACTAATCATTACTATTATTCGTATTTTTCCTGTGCCCTTAGTTAGGTGGAGCTGCAGGCTGGCCGACCCTCTTCCTAGGGTCTATGGTTTAGGGTTTTAGGGTTTAGCACTTAAGCTGAATAAACCCTACACCGTAAACGCGTTAAACAAAACCGAATGGGGAGAGCACCTTCTCCACGGTTTAGGGTTTAGGATCTAAGGATTAGGGTTTAGGAATGTCAGAACTATGGCCACTGATTGGGTCCCCAGTATGACACGGCCCTTGATTACTTATGAGTTTGGCAACCTACCCCATGAGCATTGACTTCCAGACTGACGAGCCTTCGAAGAAGCAGCATAGAATTCTGCAGGGTAGAGGGTAGATGGTTTAGGGCATAGACGTGCGAATTACAACATCCGCAGACCATGACACTGATTTCACAGATTTAGCCATTTTTCTGCTCCCGCCCACCCCCTCATCTAAAAAGCATTGGTTTTTACCACGACCCAGTCAAAGAAGACCCTGTGATTCCCTTCCCCAACCCTTTTAACCCTTGGGCTGCTGAAGGCATCCAATTTTGAGAAACATGCACCCCCCCCTGTTTCTATTTTCTTTTCCATTATACCAAAGTAGTTTCCATTTTCTTTTCCGTTATCATAGGATTCAGATGAGGGAATTTGAATAATACATTGCAAGCGAGCACGGGAACTGGAGCCTAAAGCTCCCTAAGTCCTATCGTCCCCCTTAAGTAGATAGAATCTGGGGTATATACGGGATCTTATGATCATATACCCAAAGCCATATGCTATCTACTTAAGAGGGGCTATGAACCCTGTACCCTATACCCTTAACCCTAAAGCCTGAAGCTTAACCGCATCATCTGAAGCACAAGGCTACTTGCCAGCCAATGCTTCGCACTGAAGATCATCCCCTTGCCTAGAACTTGAAGGTTTAGGGTTTAGGTTTTAGGGTTCAGGGTGTAGGGTTTAGGGTTTGGGGTTTAGGGTTTAGGGTTTGGGGCTTGAGGCTTGGAAATACACCTTACAATCCTATCATGTATGTCTAGCGCCTGAATCAAGCTTGCAAGCTTGCCACCAGGGCCGGCCACAGATCTTCAGCCACCCCGCACACGGGCATGCGCGATGATTCTGATCTACCTTCAGGAAGCCCACAAGGGCAACGGAGTGGGACTGGCGGACAGCGCCGGAGCAGCATGGGAAATACAGCCTGTCCACGGTGATCGGGCGCTGCGATGAAAGTAAATGGGGGAGGGATGCCTATTGTCAAGCCAAAAGAAAATGAGCACTCTCAGGCTATATCATATCTAAAGCCCCAAACTTTTGGGATAGGTCCTAAACCCTGAATGTCCTTCATCTGCCCTACCTCCTTCGTACCCTTTGTGCCCCATGACTCAAAGACCCTGCAGAGATATCCCATTAGGAGGCGCAACTAACGTAAAAGCATGCAAATCACAAGATCCCCTACAGCTCCCACTATGCTAACCCCCTAAACTTGGCATTTGCTTGCCATATTACTTCGGGCCTTTCAAATAGTTACCCATGAGGGAGAATCAAATGGAAAGGAACATACGAGATAATCGCAATACAATACCCCAAAACCCTATTCAAATTAGATAGGCCCTTGTATTCCGCAGGCGCCTTTCTAGCACCAAAGGGGAGATCCTGGTTGCATCTTAAGGCGTCGGGGAAGTCCCTGTTAAGGGATTAGAGATTAGGGTTTAAGGTAACCCCATACATCCCCACATACCCCCATGTCACAGCGATATATCCTCCGTGCTCCGTTTAAAATGGCCGGAAAAATGCATACGAACTCAAGAATTACTCCGGACTTACGTGTGGTTCGTAGCGGGTAGTAGGGAATGGAGGAATGGATCTCGGCAGTGGTGGTTGCAAAATCACTCTTCACAAGAAGAGTGCTGTGGCAACCCAACCCATGAATTACAGGGTCCTAATTTTGGGGTCTGGTTACCTCTTGTTACTTCATAGTCCCTACAACCAAATGTTGACTTCTACTGACCGCCAAACCCCAAAACCAAACAATTCTGTAGTAGTTTCCACTTTCTTGTCCAATGGTAGGTCATGCGCGCTTCCTAATCGTCAGTAAGCTGCAAACCCTAAACCCTAAACCCTAAAACCCTAAACCCTAAACCCCTGTAGGAATAGGATGCCCCAATGCCGCCCCACATGACACGAAGCCGGCCGTCTTAGACCGACCGTTGAGATTCTTACTGGTGGTTGGCAGGGAACAAAGGAATATGATCCCTATATATATATATATACATATATTATATTCCCTACTAGCCCCCAGTAACCATTGGGAGCCTGACCTTCCATCGGAACTTGCAAGGTTAGTATGACTTCTCGATGCATTTGCAGAAGCAGCGGCAGCAGGTGCAGTAGGAACACGTCTCGTATTCGGCTGTGTGTAAATTGTCGCTCTTTTTTAAAAATATATGACTGTAAAACCTGCGTTTCGGCAGCCAAAACCTGCTTTGGCCTGTGGCCTAACGCAGTGATGTTGTTTGGGAAAATGTCGGATTTCCGTTGCGGGAAGTTGAATACGGATGCGTGCGAAACTACAATTTCGGCAACATTCAATGGACTTGTTTTAACGGCTGCAATGGGCGGACGCTAATTTTTTGCTCAATTTCAGGAAAGCGCTCGTTCGACATTTTCCAATTTTCCATTTTTTTCGCAAAAAAATATTTATAGACCCAATATACTATAATCCTTGTTATAGGGACCCTCAAAAAAAGCAACCATAATTTTAGGAACCCCCCACATTGGGCTGTACCTTCCTTTCGGCACCTTTGACAACATCTAGCTGGCTTGCAGCTTCTGCCCGGACTCCGGAAATGCCCAAAGTTTGTCTGAGAGCGCAGGATATATATATATATATACAGACATGTATAAGAGGGCACGTCAAGGTATGTTTTGCTCACTTATGTTATTTTCATCTTTTTGTGGGACGCGAATATTTCGGAAGCCTGTTCTTGCTGCATTCGCAGCTGTCGTGATCGGGGTCTGGTAGCTGAGACAATGTATAGTTTTCGGAATGTCTCCGAGTCCGCGCCGTTTCGCATCCGATCTTGATTTCTTCATGGTAGAGTGCTTACCTAGTCCTGTTTCGTTTTGCGATTCACCACCTCCCCGTCGGTACAAGTGCCTCTAGTCTTGTGCTAGCACGGCTGCTTCATGTTTTCCAGAGTTTTCTGCTGCTATTTCTGCGTTACTTATATCATAACCCCATTATCCCTATATAACCCCATATAACCATGATATACTATATAGTATTTTCCATTTTCTTTTCCGTTATGAAAACTCTTGTTTTGTGGGTTTCGGGGCTGTCTTGGGCGGTAGTTCTCATGCTGCTTTGTATGATGCATCCGCCGAGCTGGTTTCATCAGGCAAAATTGCACATGTCACGAACGTAGGAAATGGTTTTTGAAGCTTCGCAATGGTGGATTCGCTTGAAGGACTAGCTTCGGCACCCGAAATCGTCATATTATCATACTGACGAATATGAGCTGCACACGTAGTATAAATTGTGGCTATACTATACTTCTAAATAAAACTGTCAAAAAGGTGGTGGTGGTGGTGGTGGTAGTAGTAGTAGTAGTAGAAGAAGTAGTAGTAGTAGTAGTAGTAGTAATAGTCGTAGTAGTAGTAGTAGCAGTAGTAGCAGTAGTGGTAGTAGAGTAG
>CAJNIZ010030824.1:0-31975 GCA_905231905.1 Symbiodinium pilosum
AGTTGAACACTGTCGAACTGCAAACGGCGGACGGTGTCTTGGGTCCTGAAGCCACAAAGACTGCGACAAATTGTGCTGGTCCTTCGAAGAGCCGGACCAATGCTGCGCGCTGCACAGCGCCGTCAGGCCTCCAAGCATCCTGCCTGAATTCTGGGCATGGAACAATTGCAGGCAAGTCTGAATGCTAGGACGCGGGGCGCTGAATGGGCAGGCTACTCAGCCGTCCACCAGCCTTCAGCAGACGAAAAATGCATCTCAGCTTTCTCCGCCGGCAAGCGAACTTGAGCAAAGGAGATCTGCAAAGAGAGAGATCTGCAAGCGTGTGCTCAGGGTGCCTGGCACCGTTGCTTGCTGCAGAACAGAGGACTCTCTGCTTGGAGCTCGAACACAGGAGATCACGGCAGAGCGTCTCTTCACACATTGACCCTTGACGACCTCAGCGAACAGCTGCCTCCTATGCGCTGCAGACGCACTGCCGTTGCAGGAGCGATCTCGCCCCAGCCATGCAGGAAGTAGCCGTTCTGCTCCGTGGGAAACTGTGCGCCGACGCGACGACAGAGTGCGTTGAACTCGCCACCGACAGACATTCTGCGTGCGGGATGAATTGCTTGAGCAAGCAGCTGAGGCAGTGAGCTCAGAGCATCGGCACGCTGCGAGTTTGCTGGCTGGACCTGCCTCAACCTGCTGCAAGACCGGTACAACGCCGAAGCCCTGGAAACTGAGGGCTGCTGGCTGCCAGGCAACCATCATCTCTGTGCGCGCAAGGCGTGCCAACTGAAAGCACCAAGTCCGCCCAACAGACGCGGCTGGCTGGATCCTTCGACCTCCAAAGATTCTACACGCTGCGAAGAACTTGACCGTTGGTAGCAGTACTAGCAGCTGCACTGCTTTTGCAAGTAGATGTACTTCTCTGGTTTGCTCCTACATGCTGCTCCGGGACTGGCGCTGTTGAAAGTGTCAAGCAGCACATTTAGGAGCCACACATGCTCTCCAAGTGCAAGCGAACTTGCGCAATTGAAATTGGTAACGAGGGAGGTTTACAAACACTGGAATTAAGCTGCCCTGCACCTAGGCCCTCTGCCAGCAACCTCATGCAAAGCTATCGCAGGCTGAAGACTGCGCTGCAACTGGGGGCCACTGATTGACATGCAGCCGTCAACAATGTCCACAGCAGTGTGTAAACGGCTTATACATCAAATGAGCTGTAGTCTAAACTCCGGGTACCCCCTTAATGTTGCCTTCTAGTAATCCCCTATATAGCCCCTTATATGACCCCCTTTAAGGAGTGTAGTCAAATGGCGATGGACTCTTACTCTCCTCATCCTTGGGCACCGGCACAAGACCCTGGGCTGCTTCCACTGGCTGGGAGGGATGCGAGGGGAAAGTCACAGGGGGCCACGGATTGCAGGAAGGGCGCCAGGCTCTACGAACTCTGCGGGTGCCAAAACCCGACCACGAATTCGCAGCTAGTGGAGTCCTAAGTCCTATCCTTCCCCTTAATAACCCCTGCAGTAGTCCCCTATATAATTCCCTATTAGGGTTTAGGGTTTAGGGATTATAGAACCTCCTTTAAGGAGTTTTTTTGAACAAGGATGGGAGCGCCGACAGCTCAACGAACCCCGAGATGATTCCGCGAACGCTGCGAAGCGCAACATGGCTCTGCCAATTCTGTGGTGGGTGTTTTCTTCCCCCTGCCATACCCCTACACCTACTGGTGTTGAAGGGGAAATTCTTGGGGAGTGAATATAGGGTTCAGTGATTATAGCCTTTAGGGATTAGGGCTAAGGGATGGTGTTTATGGATTAATTATGGTTTAGGAATATGGTTTAGGGTGTAGGGATAAGGTTTAGGGCTTAGTTTTTAGTATCAGATCTGGCCTATACCCCTCATGGATTTCCCTTGAGGATGTGGGCGCTACGAAAGTGCTGCAGGGCGGCAAGCGCTCTTTGCAAATCGAACTCGTTGCGCATAACTGAGCAGGACACATGGTAGCTTCCTTGAATAGGAGGACCCTATATAGACCCCCGAAATGCTATAGTCCATTATTATAGGGACCCCAAAATGGTACCCACAATTTTGGGAAACCCCCACATATCCACAAGCGAGTTTCATGTGTCCAGCACTCTAGAGACTGCACCCAGAGCATCTCAATGCACCAATCACACTTGAACGGCGCAAGCTAGGGGGGAGTTCAGGGTTTAGGGTGAGTACTTCGAATCTCAAAGAAAGTCCCTAACCCCAAATCGCTGAGTATCATGGGCTGTGGAGCACTTTTGCCTCACATCTTCCGCATCCGCCACCGCCAGCATCCACAAGACGGATGCGGCACTGCTAAACCAGGACCCTCCTATACCCTTTACATAAAGATGCAATAGTCCCTATTTAGGGTACATAAAATGTAGATGGGGGGGTCTAGGAAACAGCTGATGACTGAACAAGCTATCATCCTGGATCGCCAAATCTACACGCCGGACTCGTCTGCCACTTTGTGCGAAGCTCTCAAGCTCGGCCCTGGGACATCCTCGGGCTTCGCGCGCCCGAAGCATCTGAAACATGAGCGCCTGAGACGTGTGAAGTCATGCTCATGCGCTCGCCCGCGGCATACAAGGGCCGGCTAGCACAAGACCGCCAAAATAATTGCAGCTACTTACAGCCACACCTGGATTAGCTGTGACCCCTGGACTTCTCCAACTCAAGGAACCGAACCAACAACGAGTGGGCCCCCCCAGCAGTTCAGAGCAGTGAGAATCAGAGCCCACCCACCAGCTTCTCTCTTTGGGAATTCAAGCTTGACCTCAGTTTGGTGTTGAAAGAATTGAGCTTGATTTGAGGCTGGGCACAGAAGGCTTTCTGTTGCTTTAGCAGGCCGAGCAAGCTGCATGCAAGTGTCGCTGACCTAAGGGTCACGCGTTGGATCACATTACTGAACAGCATGTAGGGGCTTGGAATCTTCAGGCTGATGAAATTCGGCTTTGCTTGCACCCAGTGCCTTTGAAGAGAAGGGTTTATAGTCCCCCTTAAGTAGATAGATGGAATATGGCTTTGGGGATAATACAATAAGATCTCCATATAGCCCATATTCGATCTACTTAAGGGGGACTAAAAAGGGTTTAGGGAGCCTGCCCGTGTCTAGATGCTCACTGACGCGGAGCCATGAGGGCCATCTGTGTGCACTGCTGTGGGTGCAGGGCGCATCACCTTCTGGATGCCTCAATTCATGCGGCCTAAGTGCATCATGCCAGGCCGCCAAACGCTGCCAACTTTGAGACTACTCCTCCACACCAAACCAGCACTGTGTCAGTATATCCTTGGCATCTGCAGGCTCACGAACGCACAGGCTGCTTCCGGCTGCTGTCACATTCTGCACAGCTCCTAGCGAGCTAGGCATGCTGGCAACATGTCATCGCGGATTATGATTATGCGGGTTGGCCGTGCGCGTCTGCCGGTGGACAAGCGCGCGCTTCCATGGATGCATGATGCATCATGTAGACAAGCCCCACAGGGCGAACCAGAACGCTCCGTAAGATCATTGCCTTTGCGGTCAGGCATGCCCAGGCAGCCCTCTGCCCTTCTCAGTTGCCCAGAATGCACGGCACGGCACAATGCACAAGATCTACTAAGCCTCAGCTTGGTTTCTCGCGCCCTCGCGGTCTCGCGTGCTTGACTGTTGCGCGCAACTGTTTTAAAGTCGGGTACACAAAAAGCTGAACAGACTTGCGGAACTTGGGGCACTACGTGGCTGTGGATCACAATCCGTTTTGCCGCGTTGCCACCAGCATCTACACAAACACCGTGAAGCGCTGCTGGAATAAAGTGATGTGCTTAAGCTGGCACAGCAGGCAATAGCCCCGAAGCCCCTTGGACCAGATATTGATTATCAATGCGACAGCTGGATGCGTGTTCTCGGATTTTCAAGGTTCGAGTGTTGCAGAAAGGTGCCACAACTTGGAGAGCCCTAAGCCCTAAACCAGGCCAACGCGCCCTCAATGAGGATCCCGTGGTGCATCACTTCAATAGTAGCTTCCCAAAACTAATTTTCCCCTCATGTACCTCAATATACTATATCATACGTTCTTTGCTTTGGGCTCTGTGGCCCTGTGGCTTGGCCTACATGCAGGTTCATCTTCTCCGTTCTTCTGTTTAGGGTGGGTTTATAGCGAGCATAGGGTGGAAAATCCAAACCTTAACTCGCACCAAGCTTGCGCGAGGTTTGTAGAATCTTCAAATGGGGTTCCTGTACATCTGACTAGATTTAGGATTTAGGACACCCCGCAGTGCAAGCGTGAGCAAGTGTGATCACTGCGTTGCTTACAGTTCACCTTTACGCAAGCTTGTGCAGTGCGGGCTTTGCAGATTTCCCGGAGCCTACTTGGAAATACTTCATAGGCTTCATGTGGCAACAAATACCTATCTGAAGCTTTTCAATGGAGAGTCCCGCAAACGGAAGCAAACTCGGGCGCTAAGACAGGCAACGGCCTGCATCCTGAATGAAGACGGCTACAAGCATAGCACATCAGTTAAGCGGAAACAAGAAGCGGCTTCAAGGTCCTAATTCTGCAACCTGATCTTAGCGATGCAACATGGCTGGTGGTCGCTCTTCGCTTTGAGTTAAAAGTCCTGATGCGCCCTGCCGTTGCGGAGTCTCGCGCAGACCCAAACTCATGTTCGCGCTTCTAGGAGGCTAAACCCTAACCCTTGAGTAATAACCCCAGGGTCCCGGCGCGTGATCCCCCACTCTTTCGAAGTAGCGGGTCCGGGAAATGCCCCATGGATTTTCACGCGTGAGGTGAAATTGCCCAGGGCCATTTTTGATGACGCTGAGAACTCGCATGGTCTAAAATGTCTCACACATCCTGCTGGACATTTTTGTCTGCGGGCCTAGTCGTGCAATAAGGAGTAGATGGCCCTCAGCCCTGCAACTGACTAGGATTACTGCCCCGGCTCACGTACGTACCCCTAGCAGGCATTTCTGTTGGCAGTGGGGAATGGAATATGACCTCTATGCCCTGCAGCACTTAACAGGGCCAGCGGTCGATGAAAAATGCCGAATCTCATAGGTTTAAGCTTGCCCTCGAAAAATCCACCACCAGAGCACTATGCCCACTATGCCCTTGATTTATGACCGATATCTGTTTGATTTGATGGGAGGTATCAACAAAATCTAAACCTTAGAAGCACTGTCCGGCAATTCAAGTGCACACTGAATGGTGATCTGCCCAAAAGCAGGCACCGCAGGAATACTGCTGAAATCTATCCCTCACCCCCCTCTTTAAATAGTAGTTTCCATACTCTTTTCCATTATCCCTATCTAACCCCTCTTTAACCCCTATTTTTCGGCTTGGGCTATGTCATGCCAAGCCCGACTTCGGCTTCCAATAACTGAGGCGGCTCTTGACGGTCACGGGACCCCCCTCAGCCTTGGGTGTTTTCATTGGTACTGGTTTAGGGCTTATGGTTTAGTGGGGGATTAGGGTTTGTGGTTTAGGGCTTATAGGGTTTAGTAGGGGATTCATTGCCCGCACATGATAAGACTAGTATGGCGTCTGAGGACTTCTAGCCGAAGAAGCGGCTCCTTTGCTAGCGCAAACTGTGGCATTACAAATTTTGTGAGCAGCCAACGGCCCTTAGCTTTGAAGATTTTGGGGTTCCGCAAGGTGTTTGGCATTGTGGTGATAACATCCCATCGAGACTAAAAGAGGGGGAGGCCAAAAACGTAGATTAGAATTTCCAGCCCCCAATGATCGTGAAGGCACTAACTGTAGGAGACCGCGTTTGAGCTCACATCTTGCAGCTGCTCCGTGTGTGACGATACATGCTCACCCCTGCCAGTTTTCCCCGAACGGGGAGAAAGATAATTCTAGAAAAACATGTTCAAAATGTAAGTGCTCCCGTCTCCATCCTACTTGTTTTAGGCCTGGGGGATGGAGTAGCTATTCCTATTCAACCGGTCGGCGGGAAATTTATTCCTGCTTCAGAATGCGTGAGCCTGTGCACGACATCTGCAGTTGCGTTTCGAGCTTTTAGAGTCCGATAACTCGATGATTATGACGATGATGGTCATGATGAAGATGAGGGTTTAGGGTTTAGGGTTTACGGTTCAGGGTCTAGGGTATAGGGTTTAGGGCCTAAACCCCAAGCCCTATAGACCCTAAACCCAGGTGATGACGAGGGAGCAGGGAGCAGAACATGGTACTTGCCTTCCCAGCGCTAAGCCATCAAGGCCGTCACTCACACAGGACCTCATTCCATGAGAAGCTTCTTGTAGTCCAGGAATTTTAAGAGGGTTTAGGGTTTAGCGTTCTAGGGTTTAGGGTTTTAGGGTTTATACCCGCTGGATGCATGTATCAGCTTTCAGGTTCGAACCCGTTGATGGAAATGAAAATAGAAGCTACTATAGTATTGTGGTTTAGGGCTTACAGGGGGAAGGGTACTGAATCATCCATCTTGTGCCAAAATGCCGGGCTGGACTACGAACACTCTTCGGCTGGGAAACATGGATGTCCTGATCTCGATACGGTCGGCACAGACCCACAGGCATCAGTGCTGGCTTTGATTCTAGAACACCGCTTGAAACGCCTTCGGGAACACCTCTTGTAACACTAAATCCTGAACCCTAAACCCTTTTGGGGGGGGCTGATGAGCATGAAAGGGCACTGGGTCCGGGACCAACGCCGAGCTAGCTTCCCAATAGAAAGGCAACGAAACAGGTGTTTCAAAAACTGTTCCAAAAAGTGCTGCAAAGTGGGTTCTAAAAGGTGTTGGTCCCAAGTGGTGTTCCAAGACTACCCTCCAGCTGAAGATGGCAGTCCGAATAATTTCCAACGAGGTGTCCAAAACCCACCCGCCACGTTGCAGAAGTGTGGGCCAAAGCATTTCTCTAAACGCTCCGGCGTAGGTGCAGGTCCTCTCAGAGTTTGTCTCGGAATCCCTGCAGCCGGCAAGGGGCAGAAGTTGGGGGAATCTGGACAAGGACGTGCGCGCGGACGTCCGACCGTGGACCTGATTGTGTCGTCATGCGTCGTCTGAGCGCAACCGAGGGTGTCAAGGCCATACTGGATGCGGCTTTGTGGGAGTCCCTTCCGGCGCAGGCCTCTGCCGCAACTGTATTAAGGTTTATAGGTTTTAGGGTTAGTTACATTGTCTTCTCGTGTTACGGCCATGCACGTGGAGGCCCCTCTCTGAGATCTCCTTAGAAGCTCGAATCGCCTACAGTTGAATCAAACGGTTGGGGCGTGCAGTCATGTTCCTGCTCCCCTTGTGTCTACAAACACCGCACTGGCAGTGCCTTCGCTAAGGGTCGTCAACGACGCCAGATTCCGAACGCTTTTCTGGAGTTCTCAATAGAATACCACTTCCCATGCTTCTTCAGAGCCCCTCTGGAAAGGCTTTCAGAATACCTTGTACATCGTGGGCGTCATCTTGACTTTGAAGCTATCTGTAACTTGTAACAGTCGTGGCAAATCCAAACATTGGAAGCATGCATATGCACTGCCTTCGCCTTCGGCTCTACACGGCCCAGGGTGGGCACTGCTCGTAGACTTTGAGCCCCAAGTAGGTAATATTTGTAGACTGACAGCCCACACTGCAGGAAAAAGCTGACCGTGGCCCACGGAGCCCCAATGTGGGAGCCGCGTAACGTACGCCCATGCAACGAAACATTATCACTAGCAGGAACAGCCAGGTACCCGGCATTGACCTATTGCAATGTGGATACTTTGAAGAAGTAAGGCACCCGCTTTGTATCCCGAACGAGTCCGTGCCATACTGGAATTGGTATAATCCCAGAACTGCCCAGATTGTTGAGAACCCTTCAGGCTCATTTTGGCCTCGGGTTTAGTTCGAGACCAGTGCTATTCAGGGCCAAACCATGCCCACAACAGGCCGGCATAAGCCGATTCCTGAACAGAAATCCTGAGCACTGAGCTTCGCGACCTGCTTCAACAAAGCTTTTCCGGGGCAAAACAGCTGCCTGCCGGACTGGAGCTGGCATTTCATTTGAAAAATTATTCAAGCTAATATTGGAGTAATATAGGGTTGAGGGTTTAGGGTTCATATGTGGGTAATATTGGGTTTGGGATTGGATTTGGCAAGGACGGTAACCCGCCCGCCTTCCTCAACGAAGATGGCTGCTACAGGCGCACGGTGCATCACTTAAGCAGGGGTTGCCAGCAGCTTTGCCACTGTTAGTCCATTGCAATGACCAACAGCAACGGTGCCATTTCCTGCATCTTGAACAAGCGGCCTTGCGTAGAGCCTCATTTTGTCCTGGTCTGATGCACCGTGGGCAGCGCATGTAACGCCTACACCTGTGGTGGAGATGCACTTTGCTCCGCGCTTGTTGCTGGTTCGAATCAAGTGGCTTTCCAGCTGCCACATTAGCTTCAGGCGATGGAACGCCTGTCGTCCTTCAACATCTGCAGTACATGACATGCGCGTATCGCACCACAAGCGAAAGCACAGTTTGGAGTCAGGAAAGTTTCAGTGAGAATTACACAGTGGGAGCCGGAAATAACGCAAGCCGCTAGGATGGCGAACTTCCCAACTGCTGCCGTCTGTTTGCTGCCTAAACCCTATATAGCCCTTAATCCTAAACCCGTCTGGCAAGGCCTCACCCATCATCTTCAGAGAATCCTGGTTGCATCATGGGCATCTTCAAGAATAGGAGTGCCCCTTTTTTCGGGCCCCCCGTACAGCAATGGAGTCCTTGTTGTGGCGACCCCGAATGTTTGGAAGGCCCTAAAAGCTCCGACTTGTGGCAGGACCCCAAGCAAACCCCAGACGTATGCCTTTTTTTGTCACGATCTGTTTAGGGTTTAGGCCTCATACATCCATACTGATGCTCCACACAAGCTTTTTGTCTCGAACGGGCTTGTCTGCTAAAAATCTTGGCTATTACGAACCTAAGGCCACACGAACACGTTACCCTTCCAGCGCTTTTGACCCACACTGCGCAAAAGACGCATGAAACGCACGCAACAGAGGATGCTTGGCAGACTCCCACAAAGGCCAACCTACACCAACATGGGGCAGCACTTCCTCTTCAAACAGACGACGAGGTGGAGAAGAGCAAAACCCGAGTCCCTGCTGCAAATCCAAGGGATACAGCTTGACTGTGGAGCTGGCCAGTCTGACTCCCTGGTCCTTTTGCGAAGCACCCTTAGGGGTTATATAGGGGATGATGGAAAAGAAAATGGAAACTACTATAATGGGCTATATGGGGAGTATAATGTTTCAGAGCAAAGGGGGCCCGTGCTGCTGTTGCCAGATGCCGCCCCTTTGATAATGGGCTCTGCTGTGCTGGGGAGAGTAACTCGCCGCCCTGCTCATTTTCCCGCTCTCCCAGGTCTATTCTTGCGAGTGCGGGGCGCGGTCAAGAAATGAGCCCAGCGACATGACTTTTGGGGCATAGTATGGTACAATATCGGTGTCTCATATACTGTACCAGACGAATCGACAGATTTGTGAGAGTGGTCCAACATCCGCTGCACGTGTGTGCTGTAGGACATGATTCCGGGCAGATTTCTCGGCGACCCTCCCACTGCCCTACCCTCTTGAGCAGGTGTGTATGTTGCCAGACGGATTCACGCTTCGTCCCAAAATGAAGGAAAGGATCCCTGTGTAGAAACGACGGCGTTCTGTATCTACTCGAGAGCTAGCAGAGCACTGAATCGCATCCGCTAGGATGTAGCAGGTTCGTTTGGGCTGAAAAAAGTCAGGGATGTGTCATGCGTCACGACTTGAAGATCTTTGAACCCATGCTGCACATGCTGCCTCCCCTTTCTACATCTGGGCTTGGGATGCACCAGATGTTGCTGAAAATGCTGACGCATTTTCCGAGGCGGATCTGTTACCAAGGCGCAACGTTCAACTTCGGGCGAAAGCGAGTGGACGAACTAGGAAAGAGATCTGTAGCACTTGCAGCGTCCCGAACAGCTCACTTAGAAGGCATGTGGAAGAAAAACATTTGCGGCAGAGCGTTGCGCAGTCGCTCTCCGGCAATGTGATGGCTAGAGGAGCACGGCCATCTTCTCTCAGCAGACCCCCTTGCGCCCTTTGGCACAAAGGATCAAGAATGCCCTGGTAGCAGGGTCGGTCCTAGACCGTACTACTAAGCCTATTCTTCACCACGTCTGTAAGCATTGTGCGCTGGCTGCAAAGGCATGGGACCTCAACCTTTCGTGAATCGATGCCTGCTCTGCCCGGTTGCCGAAACCTTCTGGAAAAGTGCAGCAGCGGAGAATGGAGTCAACATGCCAACACCATTGCAGCTGCCAACTTCGGAGGCCGTCGTGCGAATTCAGCGCTCGGTGTGACTCTTTTGTCATGGCGCTACTTCGCAACTACAATTGAACCGGTGAGGCAATCTGCCGGGTTCTCTGCAACACCTGAAGCTCTTGAACTCATTGTCTCAGGCACTCAACTGTTGCAACCTGCTTTAAGACTGGGCTGAGAGACAGTTGTACAGACTCTCGCAAGCTGGATGCCGCGAAGTCATGCTCGGCTGCAGCCACCTGCTGTTCAACAGGCAGCCATCCATTTCATGAGCGCAGTCCGCCGCCTCTATCTAGACCCTCCATCTACCCTCTATATACCCGAAATAGGGACCATATACCCCCTTTTAAAGGGTACCTATGTACCCTAAATAGGAACCATATATCCCCGTTTAAAGGGTACAGGGAGGGTCCTGGTAGAAGTTGGGCCGGATTTCTGCCCTCCTCAGACCGGTAGCGCCGACCAAGGTCGCCTAATGAAGATCCCAGCATGTATCTTCAAATCGGCCTCTGGCCTGTCCTCAAGGATATCAGCCAATTGGGTTTAGGGTTTAGGGGCTCCAGCCTAGTGGAAGGCAGTTTTCGTTGGCACCGCAGAATCATGCTTGTGTAGCTGAGGCCATTCAGATCCCAGCAGGCAGGCATGGGCCCCGGTACCAGCAGGGTCACCTGACTTCGGAAATGCTAGGGACAGGGTACATCCTACAGAACATCTCTGCAAGCACGCACAGCCAGCCGCTGAAGGCAAGCTCGCCCGGGCAGCGGATGGGGTATAGGGTTTAGGGTTTGGGATTTAGAGTTCAGGGTTAAGGGTTGGATCCCATCTGCCAAGGTCTAAGTTTGACCCCTCAAGCCCATCGAAAGCCTCAGGGACAGAGTTCTGTTAGGTGCGCGCGCGGGCCTTCGAAGCCTTACTCTTGCTACAAGGTCATCCCTAGCCGCCCGAAACGGAAGGCACCACAAAACTGGAATCTTGGGCTTACCCAACGGCTCCTATGCAGTTCCTTTTTGGGGTTGTGACGTTTTTCGGCAGGTTTTTTGGCAAGGAATTATAATGTACTACCCAAAAAGGAACTCCACTGGAGGTTCTGGGTGGAGTTTGTGGCAACTATAAATACACATGGGTTGCATAGTGCTCGGGCCTTGGGGTTTTGGGCTATGCCATGCTGCAGGGTAGGGTATGTGTGGCGCAAGCACCGAACCAAAGACTGGTCTGAAGACCATCTCGAGGCCTCCGTCCGCAGCCCCCTGTTCGGGGAAATGTTCACCATGTGAGCCAGTCTAAATTCCTTAAAAGGGGCTATATAGGGGAGCATAGATTATAGGAGTTAGTGAGGGAGATACTAGGAGTTTGGACGATGGCACCTGTGTGGCCTGCAAGAACTCGAGGAGGCTCGGCAAACGAAGGCTGCCCTGATCCCCTGATGATTAAGCAGCACCGCGCTGACGAACAATCCCTACAATCTTCTTATTTCAGAGGCATTGTCTAAGTATTGCTGGCCCATTTCCGCAAACACAAGAAACAATCGAGAAGCCCTAAATCTTCAGCAACAGATGGGCTCGCCCTCAAGACTGACAAAAAGTCAGATTCGCAGAAAGGCCCTTCGTGGTCCTCTGATGGGAGAGCCGTTTTGGGTGTTGCGGGAATGCATCTACTGTGGATACGTAGGGCCTTTCAAGGACTGCAGGCACCCACAAAGCAAAGCCGAAGGCCCCCGTGAGCTCGGAAAGCATTATGCCGCGAGTCTTCCATGCAGCTGTAGTTTCCCAAGGGCCTAGTGAACCCAGTGTCTCACGCAATTGACTGTTGGGCAACCACTCAATCCTACTCAGCTCAGGGTCTACAAAACCGCGGGCCCTGTGGTTGACCAGCAGCCATGAGCGCCGCAGCCACATTAATTCTTGCAGACAATCGGGTAGAAACCTGCACCAGCGGAGAGCTTCACTAATCACTGCTGGGCCTAGCTACAAGGCTGATACCAGCTACGAACTCTGATGAGCAGCCATGTGCAATGCGAACACGCACGTCGAACCTGCGCTCACACATGGCGACAATCATGAGTCAAAAATCCAATGGACGAATCGGCCGCAGTCGGCTGATACTGCATGGCCCGCGCGCCCAAGCATGTCAGGCAAGCAGTGCGTGTGAATTCGCTGAGGAAGAAGCAGTCTGCTTGATACAGCTGCTGTTGGAAGCATGGTCATGGTACCCTCATGATGAGGGGACAGCGTCATGCTCTGGCCAAGGGTGCATCAACATCGGGTCATTGCGCCGGATAGCACGGCTAGCATCTACATGTTGCAAGACCTACCTCCGTCGAAGTTGTGCAAGCTTGATGTTGGCAATATAGTGATGTCACAAGATACTGCTACATACGCAGTTGTGCAACAAAGTGCTAAGGACTGATGGTAACACAAACTACTGCCCTCTATTCGCTCTTCAAGACAAGGGTCCAGACATGCAATCGCAGCTTGCAATACGAGGATATGGGAGCCAAATGCCTCTCCATAATGTGTGTACAGAATAACTACAAGTATAGCTCCACGGACGGCGCCCCTCAGAACATGTTGGCCTGGACCACGAAAAGACTCCAATGTTCGCTTGAACTTTAGAATCTCAGGCTTTCTGGAAGCATTGCGCGCGTTAGCTCGCTGTGGTCGTAGGTTTTGAACCACCCCGCCACAAATTCGCTAAAAGAACATCTTAACGCAAACATGATGTTGCTCTGCCTGAAACCTGTTCATTGTTTGCACAATTTGTTCAAGATAGTCGGATTCACATGAGCTATAATATAGTCTAAACTCCTGATATTCCCCTCAATAAGCCTCACTATACCCCATACAATCCCTTTGAGGAGTTTAGACTACAGCTCACATGAAACATGAGCTTTCCTTTTCGTCCCTCCTCCATACCCCTCACACAAATATGTCCACCAACGCTATCAGGGAGTTTTCCTTTGTACCCTTAAGGTTTGTACCCTTTTGTTTGGGTCCCTAAACCATGGAACATAGCCCTTTTTAATGGGGGTATTTGGGACCCCCAACTTAGGCTTACAAACATTAAGGGTACAAACTTAAAGTCTTTGACGCTATGGCCTTTCTGTCTCTAAAATGGACGGGGATCCCGCCCTCACCCATGAACAGCCTAATGTAGACCCGTGATTTATGAACCCCCTCCTTTTAAGGGCCGTAATATTAGGATCCCTGCTAATCCCTATTAAGGGGAGGGGGTTTCTCAATCATGGGTAGGGGTTATCACATTATGTAACATATTGTTGTAGGAGAAATAGCAATTATCCAGCTGTTGATCAGCGGGGGCAGTATCCAAGAAATGGACTGCGTTAGTAAGGTTTTGCCCAAACCCTAAACCCTAAAACCCTAAACCCTAAACCCTTGTTCGCTGGGCTTGGGATTAGCTGACTGCAACACTGCCGATCCGTCATCATAGGAATCTGGCAGTTCTACAGGAAGCCCGCTTGGCTTTACGGGTTTAGGTAAGTCTTCAGAGCCTAAATGGTAGTTTCCCAAAACAGCGGGAAAAACAGCCAAGATAATTGCTATAATGCTTGATATTGTACGGACCCGCCCCCTAATTTTCAAACCCTTAAATAGGCTAGCAGGCTTTGCTCCTCAACGTAGCCTCTCTACCCGTCTAAGTAGGCTGGCAGAACTTGCTCCTCATTTTCGGTCTGTGTGTGACAATAGCATTACAGCCACTTATGAGCTGTGTGAGACTGTCGTTTGCTTGCGCAGCATTGATCTCTTGTGCAGCCCAGTACACATGTTTCCCCTTCGTAGCAGAACCTCAACATCGTGATCACCGGTAAACCCTTTACCCCAAACCTTACACATCTCGGGATCTCCGTCTGCTTAGGAAAGTTGCTGTTGCCCATGGGTTTAGGGTTTAGGGATCACCCCACACAATCCTATAGAATCTCGATACACCCTGGGCTGAGATGACCACGTGCCACAGTGCGTAAGTTGGAGTCCACGATGATCCCAGCATATATAGGCCATAGACATACACCTATATCTCACCCTAGATCACCTACATCATGAACCCCAATCCCTAAACCCTAAATCTGAAAATCCACAAAAAGTCGAAATCTCAAAGGACTAAATACACCCCAAATCTCTAAATCCCTAAATCTAAACCTTCCAGCACCTGTAACTTATGGCGCGGGGCTCGTCCCAGTCACTCCTGGCGCTGTTGTAGCTCCAGTTGCTGCAGGCGCTGGGGTAGGCTGGAGCTCGCGCCTGAAACTGCAGCAAGGGCATTAGAGAGTTTAAGGGTTAGGGTTTAGGGCTCTAGGGTTTTAGTGGTTTAGGGGTTTAGTGGTTTGAGGGTTTTAGGGTTTTGGGTTTGGGGGCCTAGAAGCTTAGAAGTTTACGGTTTGGGTGTCGGGCTTGGGCTCTGGTCTCGTGGAGCTTCGGGCTGGTGTGCACTTGGGGTTAGGATTGGGAAGAAGAATGGCGAGTGGAATCTAAAGTAGAAGAAACCCAACACCAAACCCTGGGGTTTAGGCTTTAAGGGTTTAGGGCTCTTAAATTCCTAGCCCCTAAATCCCCCCACCTAGACTGCCCCCAAATACCCTCTGCAGAGCCAAAAGATCACAAATAGCTACATGACCTCTATTGAAGGCTTGTGCAGAATTATGGTCTTCTCGACTTTTGATAGGTTTTGGACCACTAGTCACTAGTCGATCTACTTTTCAGGTCCAGCTAGTTGGGTAAACCCTAAACCCTCAGGCCTAAATCCCAAACCCTCAGGCTGAAAATCATAAACCCTGTCACTGAACCCCGAACCCTCAAAAACTCAAACCCTTAACCCTCAAACCCTCAACCTCAAACCCTCAACCCCCCAACCCCCCACCCTAAATTGCTAGAACCTCCCTCCAGCCTCAAACCCTCAACCCCAATGGCTTTTCTGGGGATCCTGGCCCAGGCTCTGCAGGGTTCAGGCGCTGCCCTAAACTGGGTGGCAAGGCTCCCAGATGTCGAGAAAAGACCTCGGGGGTTTAGGAACCGTGGGCTTAGGGCTTAGGAGTTTAGGGCTTAGGCTTTTAGGGTTTATAGGGCTTTTAGGTTTTATATGACTTAAAGAGTATAAAAGACCTCAAAGCCCAAATCAGGTTTTTTGGGGTTTTAGGCTTCGGGTTTCAGGTTTAGGGTGTGTAGAGCTTGTAGGGTTTAAGGTTTGTGAGGTTTTTCGGATGTAAGGTTTAGGGAACTTTTTCTGTTGGACCCCTGTCCTCGGTGCCAAGTTGGAATGCCATACTAGCTTGTAATCTCAGAGTTCGGTTATTCCGAATTAGGGATTACGTGGTAGAGTTGTAGGATTTAGGGAATATGTATGGACTATAGAGTTTAATAATAAGGCTTTTCGGGATTACGGACTAAAGTGTACGTCTTGAGGATTAAGACGAGTAAGGCTTAGGGCGTACGGTTTGGAAGGGCTCAAGACAGTAGAGCCCCTGTAGCTCGAGGGCTTGCAGTCTGGAACTTGAAGTCTGGGTTTACAGCTTATGGTGGTTGAAAGTTAAAGGATCCCTGGCCCAAGAAGGATCTAAATTCTAAATGTGATTGCGACATGTATCATGGGAGGTTTAGGAGTCTTGGATCGATGATTCAGGTCGGGGTGTTGCATTGTAGAGCAACGACTTGGGGATTACTTGAAACGAAAGGTTGCTAAACCCTAAGCCCTAAACCCAGGAGTCAGGAGTTTGCAGTCTTCAGCGCATTCCTTTGGGAAATCCCTCTCTAGGGGCACAGCATCCCAGTTGAGTGCCCTGCATTTGAGAAACTGCCCTGCGCCCTTTGGGTTAAGGGTTTAGGGTTCGGGTTTCGGGGCTTCCTTTCGGACGTATAACACGCAACTCAAATAACGATTAGACTGGCATGCCCAGCGGCATTCATGAACCATAAATCGCTAAACCCTAAACCCTCATCCCTAAACCCTAAACCCTAAGCCCTAAACCCTTGATTGTTTCTTTACTGTAGACTCCGCAAGATTCAGGATTTTGGGTTCAGGATTTTGGGGTATCACTCCAACCCAGAAGTCGCTATGTAGTTTCAACCTTTAACCAAAAACAATGAGGGGATTTAGGTTTAGGGATCTAGGGTTTAGGGTTTAAGGGTCTAGGGTTTAGGGATTTAGGGATCTAGGGTTTAAGGATCTAGGGTTTAGGGATCTAGGGTTTAGGGATTTAGGGGTTTAAGGCTTGGGGTTTCATGATTTAGGGTTTAGGGGAGGAACTACAGAGCAGTTCTTGGCTGTGTAACACTTCCCCCTATTTCAACCGCGGGACGAGTCCGGCGGCTGCGACCGCTAGGCAGACGCCGCCGGCGGATAAGTCTACGGCACACCTGTGCCCATTGGGGTTTAGGTTATCGGGATTTAGGGTTTAGGGATTAGGGATTAAGGTTTTGGGGGTTAGGGTGTAATAAGGATGTAGTGTTTAGGGATTTAGGGTTTAAAGTTTAGGGATTTAGGGTTTAAAGTTTAGGGATTCAGGGTTTTGGGCTTAGGCTTCAGGGGATGTCGCGGGATTCTTGGGTCTGACTATGGGATGATAGAGGAGGATTGCAGGGGGATATCTGTAGGTGTTGCATGAAAAAAGGGTTAAGGGTTCGGCTTCAAGGTTTGGGGTTTCTGTGGGGTTTAAGGTTTAATTATGAGGGTTTAGAACTCAAGGTTTTTGCAGGGACCATGGGGTGGAGTCATTCCACGCACGCCCACCCCTGGCAATGCCTCCAGCCGGTGGTATCTCTGCCCACGAGATACCTGCAGCTTTCTCAACGGTCAAACTCATGGGTCCCTCGTGGAGTTGTTGGGGGGAGGAAGAATATTTTCTTGGTGATTGGGGTCTACTATTCGCAACCCTAAACCCTAAACCCTAAACCCTAACCCTGATAATCCCTCCTGGGGTCTGTATGAAATATGCAAACATGTCTCGTTGGGGTGGTCTGGTTTCTAAAAGATTAACGGTATCTGAAGCGTGACAACAATTTCAAAGCCGTAGGTCTCAACATCAGCGTTTTGATCCTCAAAGGAAGCCCTTGAACCCTCTCATGAGCCTTGAGCCTTACATATCCTGGATGGAACCCAAACGTAAGAACCCCAAAAGTATTGTAATCCCCAAAATAGGGACCCAATACCCAAAATCCCAAACTCGTCTAAGCCCTGAATCCCCAACCCCAAACCCAAGCCCTTAACAAGCCGTGGCCCAAGCAGGCCCAGTACGCTGTACATTGTCGCTCGTCCGCTGAGCCGTGTAAGGTACCTGCTTGGAGGATCGGGGGAACTTAGTGTGGTATGGTCGGGGTCGCAGTAGTAAGTATACTAGAAATGCCTGTGAGCCATATGATATGAGCCATATAGTAGCACTAGATATCCGCACTACCAAGCTTTGTGCTTGCTTACCAAGTCCCTTGACCCTCCAAGTACTCTTCGGAAAGCTATTTCGCTACAAACATCAACGAACACATGCAAGCTAAACTATTTATTATTGTGAATGGTTGTATACCGACATGACTGACATGACTATATCAAATTTCTAAGCGTATGCAGACATGAAACTATTCAAAGCTGCATTTGGGCACGGGAAGTTCTCGCTCACTGCCTGCAGAGCGGGGATGCAAAAGGAAAACCTGGGTTTAGGGGTTAGAGATTTAGGGTCTAGGGGCTTAGGGGTTTAGGGTTTACGGTGGAAGACGTACTGGTGCTCAAGCATACCTTTGGCTAGCTAGGAATTGATCCTCATAATGATCCCTACACAACCTATTATAGTAGACTCCATTCTCTTTTCCATTCCTTCATTCCCAGCTAAGCCAAGGTGCTCCAGGCGAAGTGTAGGAGTGTGTACCTGCGATGTTCCCTATATGCATTGCCTACGTGGGATGCAGATAAGCCCATAACCCTCAACCCCTAGCCTATACGAGACCCTAGACTCGAAACACTACGTAACTCTTAAACCCTAAATCCCAAACCCTAAATACCAAACTCCTAAAGCCCAAACCCTACACCCCCGAACCGTGCGATTATGTTCACCCAACTCCCACTCAAGCACCAGGAGGCCGATAGCTGGGTTTCTTGCTGGGTGCGGTCGGATCTCTGCCAGAACTCCTGCTACACCTGACCAAGGGTTTAGGGTTTCGGTTTAGGGATTTAGGGTTTAGGGTTTAGGGGTTGGGATTTAGGGTTTAGGGATTTAGGGTTTAGGGTTTAGGGTTCAGGGATTTAGGGTTTGGGATCTAGGATTTGAGGGTCCGAAGTTCCGGATCTAGGGTTTAGCGCTTAGGATTTAGAGTCCTGGGAGGGTTTGGGGGTTCGGGCTGCAGGGTTCAGTCCGGTTCAGTCAGGGTCTATGGTTCAGGTCTTGTTTCGGTTTTAGGGCTTAGTGGCTGCTACAGTACAGACAGCTAAGAGTGTAACGCTTAGGATTTCTCAAAATGGGGACACCCTGAGGAACCCCCAAAATGGTTTTTTTAAGAAACGAATAGCCTACCTCAACATGATACAGGGATGCTTTGCACATCTCTCAAATTGCATAACTGTCATGCTGTATCATGTGCTATGCGCTTCTGAACCAAACTGCACATGGTCTAAGTTTTAAAGAGCACAACACAAGTTGCAGTTTTCGTGGAACAAATCATGCGATCTATGCCTTGGCAGGAAGTTGCATCGAAACCTGTACCACGGCGGTTGCTTCCTTGTTCTACGTAAGTGGACGTGGAGAATCTTAGAGCAACGGTCATCGTTTCTGCGAGTTAGATGTTAGATCTTTGCACAATAGACAGCACTTTGGTATGATACTCGAGGGAGTTCGGTAACCCGAACACCTAAATTCAGGACCCTACATGATGGTCGCATGACTATAATAAGGTCCTAATTTCGGGGGTTGGGGTTTTCCAAAGCCTGTGAAAGTTTCTAACAAGGGGGGTAGCCAAAAACCATATCATAGGAATGCCCCGAGAAATCCCTGAGTTTGAGAAACCCTTGAGGGTGAGTTGCTGCCGCACCTGCGCCTCCGAGCGCCTCGGTGCCAGGTATCCATGCCGGCCCCCAATGAATACTCAGCAAAAAACATTCTTAAAAAAAAAAAAAAATATTTCTTATAGGCTGATTCACTGTGCAATGATAGAAGCATTCTTGAGACTCGAAGGATCTTTGAACGCAGACTAGGGTTCAGCCCTTAGGGTGTAGAGTCCTCCAAAAAGGATTTCTGTAACCCTTGGGTCTTTGGAGGGCTCTTTCTACGCCAAGTAAAGTACTCTGGGCTCTACATATATACCTTATCCTGAGAAGCCCTTGCTGCTTTGCAAAACCAATTGAACGGCACGTTCTGGAGGGGGACCCAAAACCCTAAACGTTAAACCCTTGAACCTGGGTTGGCCCCGAAAACAGATTGAGCAATCATATTCGTGTATCATATACAGACCCCTATTACAACCATTAGGGGGGTCTATTAAATATCCCAGTAGCCTACCCAGAAACTGCTCCACCATGCCGTCGCTCACTCACTGAGGCATGGCGCAGCACACTCGGCCAGGAAGTGCCTTAGGTTCTGTCAAACATCTTGGATGGGCTGCTGGGGGCTTTGTCAACATCTGAATCTTTGTTGTGGAGCTTTTTTCCTAGGGATTCTCCCTTAAACCCTGAACCCTAAACCCACCCCAAAAATTCTAAACCCTGAACCCAAACCCTTGGGTGCAGAAGAGGACCTTTTTTTGAGAACAGCTCATCTCTAGGAGCCCACCACTTCCCGAAAAAATCGAGGAGGAAGGCCCGAGGCGAGCCTCGACTCTCGCACAGCTCTTTAAAACTTTGACCTCAAACCCTGCAATCTGCAACTTTCAGCCCTAGGGTTTAGGGTTCATAGGGTTTACAGGGCCGCCTACAGTTTCAGCTCTAAACCCTCAACCTCCGACCCTTGGCTTCATAAAGCTTCAAACCTAGGTTGAAAACCTGGTTGTTCGTAGGAAATAGCAGCTTCCATTTCTCTTGTCTATTCCCTAAACCTTAAACCCCCTGAAGCCTAAACCCCCAATTCCTTACCCCTGATCCCTGAATAGTAGTTTCCACTTTCCTCTCCAGTCTTTCCTGCAGTCCCCTTGTCCCCTTATAGACATGATATGCTTAATAATTCCTTAGGGCTATACTATACTAAGACTGAAAAAGGCTTCCCAGGGAGACCTAAACCCTAAACCCTGAACCCTAAACCCTAAACCCTAAACCCTAAACCCTGAACCCTAAACCCTAAATCCTAAACCCTAAACCCTAAACCCTAACCCAGCAAGTAAAGCCCTGCACTTGCCCTTGGAGTCCCGACAAGGCTTTGAGCCATCTTCCGAGCGCTACGCTGTGTAGCAGGTCCTCAGACACCCCACGAACTTCAGAAGTGAGAGGAGGGGGGGGGAGAATTTGGAGGTTTGGGGTTTAGAGTCTAGGCTCTAGGGCTTAGGGCTTAGGGTGGGATGAGAAGGGAGGGGAGGTTGCTTTTGGGGTTCTGGGTTTCGGATTTAGGGCTGACAGCTGGTCTCATCCCAGGGCTGACCTCTAGTCTCATCCCTGGCTTGCTTTCAAAACCATCCATCTACGGTTTCCTCAATTTAGGGGTACCTGTTGGGTTTCCTAGGCTTACACATAAGGGTATATAGGGCGTCTAAAGGGTTTAGGGGGTTTAGGGTTTAAGGTTTAGGGCTTAAGGTTTAGGGCTTAGAGGCTGAGGGTAGAGGGCCTTTGGGGGTTTGATCTTGGACCTGCTTTAACCCCAAATCGCATGCTCACAAATGGATAGTTCCAAGACAGGGGTCCTCCTTCCATGTCATCCACTTCGGCGGAACCCCCGAAAAGAGAGCCGCAAGCTTTGGAAAACCAAAGACCCAAATGTCCTCATCCCCTAAACCCGAAGCCCTGCAACCCTAGATATTCGTACAGAACCCCCGTAACCTCTGGAAACGGACCCGATTTGGGTAGCCCCGCAGCTGCCACAAAGAGAAGAGCCGCCACAACCAGAAGCGCGGAGGCAAAGCCTCCGAATTTACGGTTTGGGTTTAGGGTTTAGGATTTAGGATCTATAGGGTTTGGGGTTTAGGGTTTAGGATTCATGGCTTGGATTTTAGGGCTTCGGGCTTAGGACTTAGAAATTAGGGTTTAGGATTCGGAGTTCGGAAGCCGCCCGGATTTGAAGGTGTGGGACTCGGGTTTTAGGGTTGAAAAAAGGTGCACTAGTGCAGTATGTTTTGTTGATGGAGGTTTGGGTTTAGGTATCTTATGAAGTTTAGGGTTTAAGGTTTCGGATTTGAGGTATAGAGGGTGTAGGACACCAGTTCTGAGCTGTATCTACTGCTTATTGAGTCAGAGGGCGGAGGTTCAGAAGAAATTGGAAGGCATCTCTATTTTCGCGGTGGCACCAAACATGGCTACACAAGGACTGAGACAAAACAATCACGCTGCAACAATGGCTCTACTTACAGGTTGTCAACCTACATGGACGAACTCTTGAATTCTATGTGACTTGAGAGATTCGTGCCCCAAACACAATGTCTGTGAGCGCTTACGATTGTAGAGCCCCACAAGAAGAATCCTGGCAAAGGATGCTAGTTGAACATGTAGGTCCCTTGTTGGGTTCCCCATGAGAACCCAACCAAAACCAACCCACGACTGACACGCAGCCAAAGCGCCGCCAAAAACCCTGAGCCTAAACGCAAATACTAACCCTAAACCCTAAACCCTGTGCTCCACTCCGCATGCTCAATGCACCTCCGGCCAAGCGCAGCAGCGCCTCCGCGGGAAAAAAAACGAAGACAAGAAGGGTTTAGGGTGTATAGGGGTTACAGGGTTTAAGTTTGGGGTTACTATAGGGATAATGGAAAAGAAAATGGAAACTACTGTAGTAGGTGGGTTTATAGGGTTTCAGGGAGATCCACACAGGCTGCTGATTAAGGTTTTTACCGGGACCGCCCGGTTGCTGATGTTTAGGGTTTAGGGTTTTGGGGGTTAGAGTATTGGCCTTTGTTGATTTTTTTAATACGGAGTTTTGGACCATTGTTTTACCTACTCTTGAGTTTGTAAGGTTGTTTAAGCCACCCCTTCCTTGCTTCAGGGTTTGGAGTCTAGGGAGTTTACGGTTGTTGTCGTAGACTGGTACTTCCAAGTGTACAGGGAATGGGTGAGGATTTCCCCTAAACCCGGCCCTAAACCCTAAACCTACACCAAGGGACCCGCAGCTTGCTGTGATCCACGCCTATAAAAACCCCTGCTATCTCTTCAACTACCTACTGCAGGGGCCTAAATAATTGCCGACATCCTTCTGAGGTCTGCTTGAGGTATACCCTATACCAGAATCATATAGGGAATCTAGAACCATAACATTGGCAATTATTTAGACACCGAAAGTGCGCCATCCCTAATCTATTCAACTTGGGGACGGGCTGGAAATTAAGCCTTCAAGTGGCAGATGCATTGCACTCAGCCCCGCGGTTGAGGCTTTAGGGTTTAGTGTAGGGACCATAGTCCCTATATAACCGCATAAGCCCATAAGAATTTCATTCTTATCAGGCCCCTATCCCAGTTGTTGCCTGGGTCCCCAACACTCCCCACCTTAAGAGGAGGCTCCACACACGGGTTGCGGGACGGGTGACGGGACTGTACAGGGAGTGATGAGTGTATCTGGGCAAACTGTAGTGGCCTCTGGTGATGCCAACCTTGCACCTGAGCACAACTACAGAAACCATATGAGCCATAGTCTAGTCTCCTAGTATCCCCGTTAACAACCCCTATGCAGTTCCTCTTTAAGGATTTCAGACTTTCGCTCAAAGGAGTAATGTTTTCTGGTGGTTGCTAGTAAGATTATATCCCTTGTGTAAAATACTATACTCCAAAAGGAGAATAGAATATTGCTCTATATTGGGTACCAGAGTATCCCGAAATAAAATACTACTCAAATGGGTATGAATGGGTCGCCAACCCTAAACCCTAAACCCAAACCCTAAAGCGATTTATCAGTTTTGGGGGCCCTAAAGCCTCAAGATTGACGCGCCCCACGATTTGTTCAGCGGAACCCACAGTGCGGTATAGCCACCCTACCTGGACCCCAACGTATGTAGAATAATTGCCTTTATGACAACTCTTAAGGTTGTTGAACCTTTTTTTGACCTACTTTTGAGGTCCAGGTACATCTGAGTTTCGGAAAACTTTGAGTGCAAGCCTGCGAGGAGCGCATGGTGACGACGGGGCGCGCTGCAAGCCCACAGTTGTAGGGTTCAGCGCTTAGGAAACTAGGATTTTAGGGCCTCGATTCTAAGATAAAGGGTGCGAGGTTTAGAATTTCAGGATTTTGGGAGTAGGGTTTGGGGGATCAAGCGTTTAGGGTTGCAATGTACATCAGGTAACCTTGTCAGATGAAATTTCTGCAAAACAAGCTGGACGTGCATGCCGCGCTACCGGTGATTCTGCGTACTGCGGCTTTTAGTGTGCAATTGTGCAGCAGTTTATCGCACCGCATCCACCTTCTTTGAGCACAAATAAGATGCAAAGGATGCCCACAAACATGCTGCAAGATCAGAGCGGTGCAGCCAGCAAATGGTAAGACTGAACCTATGGGACAGTTTTGGGGCTATAGGATTTACCTGAGACCCCCAGAACCTTCAGTCTCAGGATTCAAGGAATGACGTATACTATAGAATCCTAAAACTGAAGGTCATTGGAGTCTGAGGTAGGGTAGATGGGTGAACCTTCTTCAGGTCATACTCCAACTTCAGGCACCACCATGACCAGGGTTCCAGAACCCTCTGAATTCACCCCCCAGATCTTCAACAATTGCTGCTGCCCTAAATTTACCACGTGTGGGCGAGGGGAGGCCTAGATAAATAGTCCTTCGTGACCTCCGTTTAGGGTCTAGGGTTTGGGGTTTAGGCTATAACAGTCCCCAACCTATCTTCCCTCCTCCCCCAGCAACGGACAGGAAATGATGCTCGCTCCATGCTTTAGCCTCCTGACATGTTAAGCATTGCGTGAGTCCCCAATTTGTGTGGAATACTGGCCTTTGTGCCTCTTGTTGGGGGTTTTGAGCCAGTGTCTTACCTGCTTTTGACATCCAGAAAACTGGTTCTTGCTTTTGTTCATGCCGCTCAGCACCGAGCAACGTAAAAAAACAAAATGTGGAAGATCTGCCAACTAGTCCAACCCGAACTTCCACGTTTCATCCGTATGTTACTTTCCCAAAACTGGGGGACCCTAATATAGACCCCAAGTGCTATCATTCTCGTTAGAGGCACCCCGAAAAGGCCCTCATAGGCAAACAGATAAGCCAACAAGCATTTATACGCAGCTTCCACTCAAAGTAGCTTTCAACAGTGTAGGTGAGGCAAAGATGCTAAAGCGGAGGACTTTTTTACAATGGTGTTTTGCCAATCTGGCTGGAAGTTTACAAGGAGCTGCTTGCGACAAGACTTGGTGAGTTCTCTTTAAGGCGGTTATTAGGGGTATGTAAGTTTATCTTAAATTACCATGTTATGCTGGAGAACCAAGTGGAGACGAACAAATTGAAACTGGTGATAATGTACGGCTTAAATTCTGTATGTCTGCCACAAATTGTTGGGTGCCTTGGAGGCTTCAGCGCCTCGTGGTACTTGTAAACCCTGCGCCTGATGAAAGCTGTGCTGTTATTTGGCTAGGTATCGCTGTGATGATGCAGGGCACGACCCACGATGAAGCACACTCTATTGTACCCCGAAATACCCAGTAGTAGAGACATTAAGCCCCCAATTGAGGATACTAGGAGGGTCCTGGTAAATAGTCTCTTTCGAACGCCTGGTGTTGTTGCAAGGCTGCCAAACAAGGCCTGAGCACACCTCAGCCTCGTTCTGAGAGCTGTGGTGGCAGACCAACTGTGCCAAAGCTGTGGAAAACAAGGCAGCTGGATTGCGCAGAATGGACAGCTACGTCCTACGTGGTCCTACGTGTTGAGGAACAGTGTGGCATCGTCGAGATGCGCGCAGGCTCCCCGTCGACGGCCTTGGAGGAGGAAAAACAACGAGCGGGAAATTCCATAAAGATCTGAGCGTTGCGGTGGCGGGAGATGTCTGACATCTCGGTAAGCCCTTCCTAGGGCAAGCATGCAATTGAAAGGCTCCTGCACAGATGTGAACCAGACGGCTTCTAGCCTTGCTACTTTCTCTAGGCTTCCGGCCCCCCAGACTTCCACCCCACTTGGGTTCCCCCTTAATGAGGGTTCTTTAGGAATACTAAGCCCTAAACCCTAAACCGCTAATGAGGGTGATTTAGGAATTCTCAGGGCTGGTTAAGGCCTGAAATCCTCGGAGGCTTTGAGGAATCCGAGCGGCCTACCTCAGCCTTCAGCCCTTCAAGTGCAATGGGAGGCATATGCATGGTGACTTTTGGAAGAGAGGCATATAGCTGAAGAGCTTTTTGGTTCAGGGTTGGGGGTTTAGGGTTTGGGGTTTGGTGTTTAGGGTTTGGGGTTTAGGGTTTATTTGGGGTTTAGGGTTTAGGGTTTGGGATTTAGGGTTTAGGGTTTAGGGTTCCAGGTTTGGGGTTTAGGGGTTTGGGGCTTTGTGTTTGTTTGGGGTTTAGGGTTTAGGGTTCCGGGTTTGGGGTTTAGGGTTTTCAGTTCCCAAAGTCATCCTGCATCCTCAGCCCTGGGCCTGGAAACAAAATTTGCTCGCACTCCCGAGTTCATTCCTGGTTCCTAGTAGGGAATTAGGGAATAGAATCCCTATATGAGCTATAGTCTAAACTCCTCAAAGGAAGTTCTATAGGGGATTATGTAGGGGACTATTGTAGGCTGTAGGGGTTATTAAGGGGGATACTAGGAGTTTAGACTATAGCTCACATAATCCCTCTATTGTATATTCCCACATTCCTTGCAAAGAACACTGCACGTAAGGATTTTCAAGCTGCGTGCAAAGGCGCGGAATCAAAACTGCCGTGTCACATCCAACAAATTCATCTTGAGTAGCTCAAGACATAAGATAAGGAGGAAAAAGCCTAAGGAAGGCAAAGACTATAGTCTATAGTCCCCCTTAAGTGGATAGAATATGGCCTTGGGCATATTATAAAAATCCCCATATACCCCATATTCTATCTACTTCAGGGGGACTATATTACTATATTTGCAGTACAACACACACCCCTCCACATTCCTGTGGCTCGGCTTACTGCCTCGGCCCAGCCTCAAACGAGAATCCCAGCTTCGCTGTCCACAATTCTGATGTCAGCACAGTTTTGCCAGATCTGCCTCGTCTCTTCGCAGTCCCACCTCCACGAAAGCAAATACTCCCCGGCCTCGAGGTTAGCAGGTACGATCACCCGGTCCATGATGCTCCAGTCCCACGTCTTGTTCTCAAACGAAGATAAGCCCGGCAGTGGCTCTGGGAACTGGGCCGTGCCGGGTGGGCATGCAGAGGAGAGTGAGACATGGGACCCATCGCACATGGCCGAGCAAATGTTCCACTTCTGCCATTCGGCCGTGCCAGGCGGAGGGCCAGCCTCCACCGCGGGCCCGCAGGTCTCGTAAGTGGAGCACATCCTGCATGCCGGCACTGGGTTGCGAGCCCATTCACTGCCTGCTGGATAGGTGCCAACACTCACTGTTGTTCTTGGAAATGCTGCTCGCGAGCCATTCACGAAGGCGATCCAGGAAGTGTTCCCTGCAAAGCGAAGTGGAGTACGCTGGAAGCACTCCTCAGTGATGTTGCCATCGTTGCGGCACAGTCTGTACGAGTACCCACCGCCGTGGTTGGCAATGATGGCCCACGCTACCTCCACCTCTGTTCCACGGACCCAAACATGGCTGGAGACCTTCGGGAGCTTCAGGCCATCTACACCCTGAGGATACCCAGGTGGTGGCTTGCCAGCACCAGGGTAGTTGTAAGGCCCACCAGCCGCAACCCCACAGCCGGAGCCAAGGACGGGCGTCCGCCCCGGTGCCCGCCAAGGAAAGCTCCGATACACGTCTTCGGGACCTCAGGGTTATTTTGGGATTTCATTGGGATAATGGAAAATAGAATGGAAACTACTATAATAATGTATTGGACTTATATGGGGAGAATCCGGGACCTCCGGAGATATTCACCTCGACAGTCCGGGCGTAGTCAGGCAGTGATGGTGGCGAAGAGCTCTCGACCAGGTTCGAGAACCACATGCACGCGCCCTCGGCGCAGCTGCCTCCAGTCTTCAATGAACCGCCATGCCGGGTGGACGGAGGGAACGACAGGAGGCCATGGCCATCTAACGGACCAAATACCGCAGCCAGGATGACGAGGCCTAGGGCCACCATTCCAACGTTTAGAGCAGCACGGCCGAACTTCCCCTTGAGCCAATAAAAACTGTTCCAAGTGGTGTCCATGGTGTCTGCGATTGGTTCACATGAGCTACTGTCTAAACTCCTAGTATCCCCCTTAATAACCCCTATAGTAGTCCCCTATATAATCCCCTATATCACCCCCTTTAAGGAGTTTAGACTAGGGTTCACATTGATGAACGTGGGCACCTTGCTACTGACGTAAAGTATCCTCGAAGTCGCTGCTCTGAGCCTCAAGCCGCAGTGCAGCCACAGCACCTCAGCAGAACTTTCCCAACATTAGGGTTACCCCATGGAGCGTTCCCGATTCCCATAATAAGGATTCTAGTATTTTGGGGGTCTTAGTATTTTGGGAAACTACCACATGCATCTCGGCAGGGCGAAGCATGTCAGCAAGCATTGCAAGCATTTCTAGGCATCCAGCATTCGGAGCGGCCATACAACTGCGCCAAGAAGGTCGCGCAAGTCATCGCAACCGCTGAGACGCAGAAAAAGTGCCCATGTTAGCAGTAGTCGCTTCTTGATCAATCTGGCTGCAGCTGCCAAGGGTCTTGGGTGCTGGTCGTCACAATAGCAAGGAGATGCAATAGGTGCTAACCTGCTAGGACTTCCGAACCATCATCAAGACTGTGTTGTGGAGTTTGGTGCTCACATGTCAATGGACAAGTCTACACTGCTCCTCACTTCATTGATCACTTCGGGCAGTGTCACGGTCTCCGCTTCAAGCAACCAAAACACCAAGGCAGTTGGACAAATGCACGATTTTCTAAAACAAGCAGTCGGCAAACGCAGACGTACACATGGCCTTGAACTCACGATGCCTTGAGCTGACATCATGCATGTCAATGAAAGCCTCGGCCTGGTGCATCTTGAATCCAGATAAGCTGTTATCAAATTCCACAGACACCTTGGCAAAATCCTTATGTAGCACTAAGAAGAGGGATTGAAGCCATCCGGCCCATGATCTTGCGCATGTCCATACATTCTGCCGGGGGCTCCGCATGTCATGTGCTTGCACGTCACTTTTGACTAGGACCACAGGATAGGCATCGAATGCGTGTGGATAATGCAATTCTACTGCCTGTAGGGCTTCATGTCATCTGGTAACGATCGTCTTACCAGCACTGACGTTGCTGCAGCATGCTATGCTTTTTGAGCTCTACCTGTGGTTCCAGTTACCTACAGTATCCTACAGCTTTATGCGTTCTACCTATTAATTAGGTGGTAGTTCAAGATCCAGGGTGGATCCCCAGGTCAGCAAACAACAACTACCGTTGCGCCTTCTGTGAAGGCCTTTTTGACACAGCGGGCTGCGGCGCCATCATGTAGGTCTCAATGTCAACACGTATTTATACATGGGACTCAACTGCAACACGCATTGCTAATATGCAACTGGAAATCAGTTCAAACGTACATGTGTTAAGCACTGCTGGCTAGCAGTCTCTCGTCCGGCATGCCGTGTTGCGATGCGTTAAGAAGCCTTGCTAGCTTCCAGCTCCAACTAATCATGAAGCCTGAACCCCAAACTCTAAACCCTAAACTCCAAACCCTAAACTCTAAACCAGAAACCCTGAACCCTAAACCTAAACCCTAGACCCTAAATTCAAAACTCTAAACCCTAAACTCTAAACCAAAAACCCACAACCCAATCGAACTCCAATTTTCCCAAAGGCGGGGTGAGATGCTATTGGATTCAATTCCGTGGTGAGACGTCATTAGGTGGACCCCCCAACCCAGTCATTGTGACTGCAAGGGAGAATAAGGATCATAATACGTCCCATTATATTCCTATATTACAGGGCGGGGGAGGGGTCCTTCAAGGGCATTCACCAAAATGAGGGCGTATTCAAGTACCAGGTTAATGACTCCCAAAATGCAATTGCTACAAAACAAGTTGTCTTTACGGTTTCTTAAAACTCTACACACCCTAAACCCTGAACCCTAAACCCTGAACCCTGAACCCCTTTTGGCAAAAGCCGATGGGGCCAGTCAATGAAGCTCCCTCTCAGCCAGCTTCTGCAAAGACTGTTTGGAGTGCACCTCATGTCTCCCTCTCTTTCAGGCTCCCATGGGCAGGGCTTGGGGTTTACGGTTTTGGGTTTAAAGGTTAGGGTTTAGGTTTCGGGGTTAGGGGTTAGGGTTCAGGATTGTATAGCCCTCTGAATACCTAATACATTACGCTTTGAGCTTCAAAGCTGCGGTTTTAGGCTCCGGGCCCTGTGCCAGAATAACTCCCAGGGTGCAGGGCCCTATTTTGCGTGGAGGGCTGAGGGTTATGGGTTTTGTTCAGGGTTTAGGGTTAAGGTAGGGTTTAAGATTTTGGGTTAAAAGTGTGTGTAGAATGATGGCCTTTTGACTGTGTCTTGGGTTTGGGTCTCATTCTTTTACCTACTTCTGAAGCCCAGGTTGGAGCAGCGCCTTTGATATACATGAGCTATAATCTAAACCTTAAAGGGACCTATATAGGGCATTATTATATACAGGAATATTATAAGGGTTATTAAGGGGGATACTAGGAACTTGGACTATAGCTCACATGGGTCAAGGATTTTGGGAGAAGGTTGAGGTTCGTGGTAGGTCTTAGCTCGATCACGGGCAAGGCAAGCGCATTTACAACCCAAAGTAAGGTACTTGTCCACCCCGCTTCTAGTCACAGAGGCTTAGCTTTTTGGAGCTGAGCGTTGAGAATTATCCCTACTTCCTTTCCAATAATTATCAAACGGGTTTCTAGCTAATTGTCAGATCAACCTCAATTAATTATTAGGCTGGCTGTATTCTGAAAGCAAAATAGAATATGTACGATCATTGTTCGCGGCAAGGTCCAAAACATTCGTATACAAAAGAGAATCTTTGCTGTCAAGTTGGGACATGAAAGCGGTTTGAAAATCCTAGTGGGGACCCCAAACCGCTATGACTCGTCCTGCAATGTGCTATGTTTTTGATATGGGGTTTCCCAAAGTTAGGGGTACCTTTTTGGGTGGGGTCCTCATGATAAGGCTTATAGTATTTTGGGGTCTATACAGGGTCCCTTATTTGGAAAACTACCATACGCAGAAACTCCTGGGAAATCCATGCAGCCGCGAAACACCCTTCAGCTGGCCGTCCTGCAGAAATCGAATCACAAGCCGATATCAACACTTGCACTTGGACTGCAAGTGAGTTAAATGCTTTTATATCATTCAGGGTTTAGGCTTTGGAGCTAAATAAACTTGGAATGGAGGATTTAGAGTTCAGGATGTAAAGTCTTGGGTGTAAGGTTTCCAGAAAACAGTCCCGATGTTGTACAAAGACAAACCGACAGGATTTAGGTTTGACGTTTAGGGCTTCAGGCTTAAGGTTCAGTCAGGATGTAACATCAGGTCCTGTAGAGAGCATCTTGATTAGGGAAAGGACCATGGTCCATGATTGTATCAGGACGACACCATGACCTCAGCTTATCAGCGCCACGTCTGCCATTGCCCTCATTCTCACTAGCATTGAACCCTTTTCAAGAACATGCTGCAACGCAAAAATGACGAGATTCACCGCGAGAAGAAGACAGCGTAACCAACACAACAGTCCGCATTTTCGGAGAATCTAATGGTTCTCCCCACACGATCCGTAGCTAACGTAGTTCCTACGCCTTTTCAGAGAATTTTGTCCAAAAACTTGTTGAACGACAATCACAAAATTGGCTTTAGAAACGCGATCGCGGCACGCCGTGCGCCAGAGCTAAGAAACGTGCGCGACAGACCATGAGAGATGAGGGCGTTCATCGGACAAAGGGGGATCCCGATAAAGGAGCCCCACTAGAACATAATCCTCAGTATAGGGACTCCCCACCCTAAACCCTATACCCTAAGCCGTAAGCCCAAACCCTATCCTCGCACAGAATTTCTGGAAAGATCCGACAACAGTGCAACCCGCAGCCAATCCTGCCATGCGCGGTCCGTCAGCTGCTTTGCCGCCAAGGCCTTCTTCAGCTTACTGGGGATTAATAGAGAGTGAGGGAGGCTAGTATATAGGTTTAGTGTGTGGGGGTAGTAGGCAGTAAGGGAGTATAGTACATGGGGTATAGGGTGTAGGGTTAGTAGGGAGTAAGGGAATAATAGTATATACGGATAATATGAGGGTTATGTTCGTTTACTTTCTACTATAAAAGGGTTCTAATGGGAACCCCAAACAGGGAGCCACAAGAATATAGTAGGAGCATAACAGAGCATAAGGACCCTGGTAAGTATCTTCCTATTATATCCCTACTATACTCTTGTGGTTCCCTGTTTGGGGTTCCCAGTAACGTCCCTTTATACTACCCACCAGAGCTTGCAGATGGCAATTTGCCACGGTGCATTGAGGTTACAGGGGGCTCTTTGTAGGGAATAGGGGAATATATTCCCT